>PVKP010052971.1:0-12194 GCA_004027715.1 Plecturocebus donacophilus | reverse complement strand
CTCCTGGGCTCAAGCAATCCTCCCACCTCAGCCTCCCAAAGTGCTGGGATTATTGGCACAAGTCACTGCACCTGGCCAGGAAGCCCCGCTGTAACTCCCAAGGTAATCATCTCCAGAATTACTGAGTTCACAGGAGCCTGAAGGTACCAGGGGCTACACTGTTTTGCCAGCAAAGAAAGAGATCCCAACACACAAACGATTACATATCCTGTCCATTTCAAATCCAAACACCCTGCAGCTCAATTGCTGTTCTGCCCTACCAGAGCTCCAACTTGGTTGGTGTAAAACAGCCCGTCCACCGTGGGAAAGAGGTTGATGGCCCTTGGCTAACTGTGCGCACCCACCCACCTTGCTCCTTTGGGTGCCTGCACTCTCTGTCTCTGGGATCAGGGTCAGGGCTGGCAGGAACCACCCCAAGCTGGGCACTTTCATTTACACACCTGTCATGTCATCGAATCTTCCCAATAACCCTGTGGGCAGTGGCTTTCACAGAGGTGGAGGCTGAGGCTTGCAAGGAAAGATGAACTCCCAGGATCCTGGAGCCAGCACACAGTGGAGCTGGGATTCAAACACTGATCTGGCTGACCCCAAAGCCCAGACTTTTGGCTTTCTAGTTTCCAAATGGAAGCTGCTAGCAGGCAAGAAAGAGGAGTGGATAGGTTCTATCTGGAACTCCAATCTATGGGTGGGGTAGGATGAGTTGAATGAGGACAAAGATCCCTGACAGTTGTTATATATTCATTTGTTAATTCAAAAACTGTTTTTGAGAGCCTCGCTAACGTGTGCCAAGCACAGTGCTGGGGACAGAAGCACAAATAGGCTACAGTTGATGCTCTTGGGCTTACCATGTAGTGGAGAAAAAGGACACAAACAGATGATTAAAATATTGTGTGTTCAGAGCGATAAAAGATGTAAGGACAAAGAGGAGGCAGAGGCTGAAGCTGGCAGATCACTTGAGCCCAGGAGTTCAAGACCGGCCAGGGCAACATGGCGAAACCCTATCTTTACAAAGAATTTTAAAATGAGCTGGGCATAGATAGCAGTGCATGCCTATAGTCCCAGCTGCTAGGGAGGCTGAGGTGGGAGAATTGCTTGAGCCCTGGAGGTCCAGGCTGCAGTGAGGCAAGATCGCCACACCAGTCCAGCCTGGGTGGAATCTGTCTCAAAAAAAAAGTGAAGGAATGGAAGGGCTCACTCTGCCTACTGGATTAAGGACAGGTTCCCTGGGAGGGGACAGGAATGTCAGGGTGTGAAGGCTCAGAGGCTAGAGGGGAATTCGGACTCTGGGTGTGGTTTCAGGGGTAGGAGGCAGTGGTGAGAACAGGCTGCCAGATGGAGAAGGGCCATGGAACAGTATAGAACTCTTAAAAAAAAAAAAGAAACAAAAATTTAATAGAGACAGGGTCTTGTCATGTTGCCCAGGCTGGTCTCAAACTCCTGGGCTCAGGCAATCCTCCCACTTCAGCCTCCCAAAGTGCTGGGATTGCAGGTGTGAGCCACCACACCTGGCCACAACATATCATTCTTAATCAACAGTGACCATCGCTTGGGCACTGACTGGGTGGGTGCCAGGCTTGGCCACAGTGGCACTTGCCCAGTTAGGCAGGCTGACCCAGCTCTAGCTGCCCCAGGAGAGGTGTGCAGTGATCACTGTGAAATATGTATTCATTCCAATACCAACTGCAAAGGCTGGCTGAAGTGGGCTGCTTGCTTTACACACAGCCTCGTGCAATTCCGAGGTAGCTGCGATCACCCCCAACTTACACAAGAGGAAATGGAGGCTTGCAAAGTGAAGTAACTTGGCTCCACACATTCCGGCTAGCACAGCTGAGCTGGCTCAGGCCTGCCTGGCCGGCACTACAGACTCAGGCTCAAGGGTTTAGGCCTCATCCTGTGACTGGTGGTGAATGGGGGGAGGAGAGCTTTAAGCAGGGGAGCGCCAGGGCAGGTACTGCTGCTCCTCTCTCCCCATGGGGCATGTGGGGAAGGCCATGTGCAAAGCTGGTGGGCAGAGCTGGAGAGCCACTTCCACCCCCTTAGGCCTAGACTCCCCAGCAGGACGGCCAGTGCTACAGGCACTCCTCAGCCTCTGTCCTGAGTGGTTCTGGACACAGCTGATCTTCCTAACAAGAGGCCACCCAGCCAACCACTCTCTGTGCCACACTTTTCCACTGAGATATTCACTTAAGAGCTGATGAACAAAAGCGAACAGCCCTACCTTGCACACAAATTCAGACGAAAACAAACCGGCAATCCTCAATTTGATGCTTTATGTAGGAAAGGGATGCGCTTTAGAAAAAAGAACTCTTACAATGTTTGCAATAATCGCATGGGCCATCTGCAAGCTCAACACACAGAATGGTGGGATTTTCTGCTAGAGGGACTCAGTGGTGCTGTGAGTCAGTTTGAAGGAGCTGGGATTCAAACACCTGGGCATTACGGAGTGCAGCTCAGCATTGAGTAAGGGGCTCGAGTACTTCACATCCTTTCTAAAGTTCAAGAGAAGGCAGGTATCACATCATCCAATGCCTCCACCTGACAGATGGGAGAACCATAGCTCAGAAATCCTGGGACTTGGCTGGTGATAGTGGCCCCAGGATCTGCTGGTGGCTCTCCTCTCATCTCCTGGTTTAAGGAAGTACACACAAATGTAGGTGTCCCTCTAAAACTTGCAAGAATCGGATTCTGTGCTCTCTCAGGAAGCTCAAAGCGGCTGCTTTTGAGTGTGTGTGCTACGCCAAGCCTCCACAGTAAGCCTCCCAGGCCCTCTGGCACCCAGCATAACCAAAAGGGCAAAGGGAGGAGCTGAATGAGACTGCAACTTGTAGTAGGGGTGGGGGTATTTGTGTGAGTGCCAAAGTACAAAAAAAAAAAAAGACTGTCAAATCGATCGATGGACTCAGCACAAAGTTCACACTGGATTTCTGCCTGGGATTGGAGATCATTGGCCCCAACCTCTGGTGTCAACCCCTTGCTCCGGGTGCTCCGATCCCTTCCCCCTCCCCTTTCCAATGCCAGCTTGGCAGGGGCAGGAAGTGGGAGCCTGGTGGCCCTGGCATTCCCAGCACCCAGCTCTGGCCAGACAGGCCTCTGGTGACCTCACTTCCACCTAACCAGTTGATCCCCTAGGGCTTCGCCTTCCACCTTAATGCTGAACTGTGCAGTCTCTCTGTCCCCGGAGGATCCTCCTGGCCCCACGGACACTCCCACCACACACTGCCACCAGGGAGAGATGGTGCAAGCTGAAGGGGCCCTGGGAGGCTCAGGCCCTGCCCTCCAGGGTGCACCCGAAGCTTCCCCACTCCATTCTCTGGGGACAGGAGGCTCAGCACAAGTCCTGTTTTGCCAGCTGCCCCTCCTGCAGCTGATCCAAACTGGGATCCCATGGGCAAACACCAAACATGGGCAAAAAGCAACCGTTCTGCTGGCTGTGTGGGCACCAGAATGAGCGTGGCAAGGCCAGGGCAAGACCACCGGCTCGCCATGTGCCTCAGGAGCTGTCTCCCCTCCCCCCAGCCATCTTCCCCTTCTTCCAAGGTCTTCCCCCCCCCTTCCCTGATACAGGCGCTTACTCCTCACATTCCTGAGAGTCGTAAATCCTCCTGGGTGGCAGTACCACCACTCAGAGATGCCTCGGCTCCTCCTCCCGCCAAGCACCCCCACACGCCCTGAGATGGTGGGGCTTTCTCTCCCTTGGAAGTTCCACTGGACTCCGAGGGGATGAAGTCCAGCAGGGCTGCAGCTGATGGCACACACCGGCGGGCTGCGCGGAGGGCCCCCTCGCGCCGGGGCTCCGCACAGGAGGAGGAAGGCTATTCCTCTAGCTTTTGAAGTACGGGTGGTGGACGAAACTGGCACCTCTGGGGCGGAGAGTCCTTCCTCCCGAGCCCATCTTCGGACTGGGGTGAACGAGGAGAGGGCGCCAGGGAGGGGCAAGATTGGGGGATTACGAGCAGACACTCACAAACCTGAGGGAAGTGGAACTGGGTTCCCCTGCGCCGCCCTCTCAAAGGCCAGGGAACAAGAGGTGCAGGTGGCACAGGGGCTCAGGCTCCCAGCACAGCCAGGGAAGGAGAGGAGGTCGCCAGACGCAGCCCCAGGCCTGCCTCGGATCTGCCGGGGCGCCTGGTCGGCGGGCGGAAGCGGTCTCCCCCTCGCAGCTAGAGTTTCAGAAAGACGACGGCGGGCGCGGGGCTGGACGGCCGGGGCGCCTGGGTCCCTCCCGATCCCCCTGCCACCCCATTCCAGCCGGCGCCGCCCGGGCCCGGCTTACCTGCTCCGGGTGGCTCTTGTCGGCCTCGCTAGGCTCATTTTCGTTGCCAGCCCCCTGCGCCTCGGCGGCAGCCGGCGGCTCGGCCTGCCCCGGCGCTTCCTGGGTGCGCAGCAGCTCCTCGCGGACCTGGACGCCGAGCTTCTGCAGCTGCTCGTCCGTCTCGGGGTCGACCACCAGCAGGCGCACGGCGTTGAGCGCGGCGCGGATGCGGCTCACCACCTGCTGGTGGGTCTCCTTCTCCACGTTCTCGCCGTTCACCTCCACCAGCCGGTCCCCGGCCAGCAGCCCCGCCTTCTCGGCCGGCGAGCCGGGCTCCACCAGCCGGATGTACTGGCCCACCTTGCCCTTCTCGCCGTGCAGGTGGAAGCCGTAGCCGTTCGGACCCTTCTCCAGGCAGCAGAGCCGGGGCAAGGGCGCCCCGGCCGCTGCGTCCGCGCTCATCTCGCCCTGCGACGGCTCAGCTGCGCCACTCGGAGTTCCGTTGGAGACTGGACGGCTCAGTCCTTCTTCCCGCCCAGAGAACCGGGAGCGCGGCAGGGAAGCCCAGCGCCGCGGGACGGGCGACACGAGCAGGTGTCCCGGGAACCGCCGGCCGTCGCGAGCCTTGAGGAGAAGAGAGGCGAGCGCGGACCAATCCCCACCCCGCGCGGCGTCTGAGCTTTTCAGAGCCCGCCCAGACTCCTTACCCCGGGGGCGGGGCCGCGCTGAGGGTGTAGGCCCCCACGAGCCAATCGGGGGCCGCGGGCTGGGGCGCTCCGGCCGGGTGAACAGCGCCGGCCAATGGAAACGTGCGGGGTGGGGCCTGTGCTCGGCGCGGAGCCCAGTGGCGGGCGAAGGCGGAGCGCTCAGGAAGTGGAAGTGTTTGTTGCCGAGCGGCCGGCGCAGGGGCGGCAGGGGCGGGGCCCGCTCAGCGCTCGGTTCTGGGCGGTGGGGCCCGCCGGCTCCGGCCTGGTTTCCTCTACCTGAGACGGGGAGTGAGGAGAGGCCCTCGGGTAAAGGACCCTAACTTTTTTTTTTTTTTTTTTGAGGCGGAGTCTTGCTCCTTCGCCAAGCTGAAGTGCAGTGGTGCGATCTCGGCTCACCGCAACCTCCGCCTCCTGGATTCAAGCGATTCTCCTGCCTCAGCCTCCCCAGTAGCTGGGATTACTGGCGCCGCCACCACGCCCGGCTGTTTATTTGTATTTTTAGTAGAGACGGGGTTTCACCAGGCTGGTTTCAAACTCCTGACCTCAGGGGATCCGCACACCTCAGCCTCCCAAAGTGCTGGGATTACCGGTGTGAGCCACTGCACCGGCCAACGTTTTAACAGCCTTTGGCCAAAGCATGGGTGCAGCTCCGCTTGGGGAAGCGGCTATTGCCGGGGCAACCGTTCCCGCCGGGCAGCGAGGGCCAGGCAGTCGTGAGAATTAAGACTGAGGGCCTCCTCGGACCCTACAGAGTTGTTTGAATAACATTTTCCCGTTTGTGGGAACCCTGACCCTAATCCACTCTGCACTGTCCCAGGACTCGCATAGGAGAGTGCAGGTTCTGATCCCTGCTTGGGAAGGTGCAGAGGTGCCGGCTCGGTGGAGAGCCTGGGACCTCCAGGGGCAACTCACTGAAGGCAGGACACTAGGGCAATGGCGTGGGCTTTGGTGTCAGGGTTTGGCTAGGGAGGTGGGATGGGGAGAGGCAGAACAGACTCAGGTAATCAACCTCTGGGTACGCTCCGCAGGGAACAGAGCCTTGGTTTTTTTGTTTCAACAGAGAAAGAAAAATAATTAGGACTGTAAGATAAGCCTTCTAGCTCCCTCTTGCCAAAGAGAGCCTGGTCACAGGTAGGAAGACAGTCTGTTAAGGGGGAGCTGACCCTCAGGACAGACACTGAGGAAGGAGGATGGAATGATTTTGGCAGTGAATGACAAGTCCGTCAGCAGGACACCGCTCCCACACTCACTTCAAAGAAACAGTGGACAGGATGTGCTTTCCAAAATACTGCAGTTTAATCCTGAAAAACTCAAATGCAAGAGGCCCAGAGCTGTCTATGTGATTGGATCTCCTGCAACCTGCCTTGGGCCCCAGAAGAGACTGGCAATGTCAGGCTCCTCCCTGCTGTGCCTGGGAGAGGCCACGGAGAACTTTCTTATCGGGCCCAAACTGGAGCCGCTGACTGCTCAGAGCAAGATTTCTGCCTTGAAAGCAAATGCAGTAGCCTCAGAAATGTGCAGCGCATACTTCTTCCTCCCTATCTCCCCCTCCCCAGGCCTACAGAGCTTCAGAGAAGGTGCCTCTAGGTCATGACCTCATGTCTTCTGTCCACTTCCAATGGCAGGGGTCAGGGCTTTGGGAGACATGTGACCAAGGAGGCCACAGGAACTCCTTGCTATCCCTCTCTCCACCCCAGACGTAGCCACATGGCCTTGTTTTACACATACTGCATTGGTTTAACTCGTTCATGGGTGACCTCCCATCCCCTTACCTGACTCAGTAGGAGGGGAGGTAAAGCAGTTTAGGCCCTGGTATCTGTTTTTGAGAAGTTAAAAAAAAAGGTGGCTGGGCATGGTGGCTTATGCCTGTAATCCTAGCACTTTGGGAGGCCGAGGCGGGCGGATTGCCTGAGCTCAGGAGTTTGAGACCAGCCTGGGCAACATGGTGAAACCCCATCTCTACTAAAATACTTAAAATTAGCCAGGCGTGGTGGCATGTGCCTGTAGTCCCAGCTACGTGGGAGACTAAGGCAGGAAAATCGCTTGAACCTGGGAGCTGAGATGGCGTCACTGCACTCCAGCCTGGGCAACAAAGTGAGACTCCATCTCCAAAAAAAAAAAAAAAAAAAGGGCATGAGTGGTCAGGGAGCAGGCAGAGCTTGGGTTTAAAGGGATGCATGTCGGGTGGGGTTTGCTGAGTCTCACCTCCCACCAGTTCCAGGAGCCAGGGATTTCTCTTTTTGTTCACAACACATTCCAAACCTAGGAAAGGGATTTCTCCTTATCTGGCTCTTAACCCAGGAAAGCTAAACACTTCAGCTGCTTGAAGAAATCGCCTGTGGAGCTGCATGCCTGCCAAAGAATTGGGTTAAGAAGAAACATCTAGGCTGGGCGTGGTGGCTCCTGCCTGTAATCCCAGCCTAGGCCGGCAGGTCGCTTGAGCTCAGGAGTTCAAGACTAGCCTAGGCAACATGGCAAAACCCCGTGTCTACAAAAAATACAAAAATCAGCCAGGCGTTGTGGTGCACACCAGTAATCCCAGCTACTTAGGAGGCTGAGATGGGAGGATCGCTTGAGCCCCAGGGGACAGAGGTTGCAGTGGGCAGAGATTGCACCACTGCACCCCAGCCTGGGCGACAGAGCGAGACTCCATCTCAAAAAAAATAAAAAGCACAAGTCTTTTCCTAGTTCTGACCTGAGGTTTTTAGGGGCACAGGCAGAAAGGTAGCTAAGCCAGGGGTTCAGCGGGGAGGGGCTTCCCCAGGATCTGAGGTCCAGAGAACAGGAGCCTGGAACCAGTATTTCCAGGTGCCCCAATGTGCTTGTGTGCTGGAGAAAGGGGGCACGCCTCCAGGGGGGTGTTAGTAAGGCCAGAGGTCGCCAGCCAGACCCTAGTCTCTGCTCTTTGTCTTCCCCCTCCCATCTCCCGTATCTCTTAATGTCCCTGAGACTTCGGTCTCCCTCACAGCAGAAAGGCTCATGTTTTTGGGGGATGGGGTGCAGATAAGCTCCTGGAGAGCAGGAGCCAGTGAAGGCTGCAGTCAGCTCAATCTCTATCCAGCTGAACTGAGGGTGTGGTGAAGTCATCACCTGCCCTCACCCTCAAAGTGCATCTGTGTCCCCTGGGGTGGAGCTGGGGACATAACATCACCACCTTTGTTATGCCTAGGAGGGAGGCTCAGCCCCCCAGGTCCTAGAAAGCAAAAGGGCCACCAGGTCCCAGCCTCAGTTTTCTGGGCATCCAGGTGTCTTTTTTGGTACTCAATTATATACTATCAAAATAAAAGCTAAGTGTTTTACCCTCCCCGTGGATGGGGAGACCGCAGGAACTCAGGCAGGAGCTGGAGTACCGCTCCATGGCAGGAACGGGCTGTGCACTGGGTCCTCCATCTTTCTCCCCATTGGCTCAGGCGCTTGGAATAAGCCAGGCCTACGGGGGACAGCTGCATCCCCGGGCCTCCAGAGCCTCCTCTATGCCCCTTGGGATTCACACGAAGGAGCAGCAGCTGGAGTGCTTCTTTTGGGACTCCACATAGTCTCGGATCTGGAAGCTGGGCTGATCCGCCGACTGCCCGGCCCGGTATTTCAGCTCCCTTGAAGAAGAGGCAATGGGCTGGGCTGGGCCCGGCTGGGGTGAGGAGCTGAGCAGCCCCCTCCCCCCTCCCCATGGTCCGGAGCAAATGGACCTCAGCCTGCAGAATGCAGGTGTGTCCACGGGTGGGGCCCTGCTGGATTCCTGGAGGGTGCCGCCCTGCCCTGCACAGTTCCCTTCCCTGCTCAGCTCTCACTTGGCGATGGCCAGAAAGGCTAACTCCACGTTCATGCCCGTCTTGGCGCTGGTCTCCAGGAAGGGAACTCCGTACTCCTGCCCGGGAGAGTGTGTCCTCAGGGCCAGCCTCGGGCTGCCCCCACCCTTCACCCTGTCCCACAGACAGTCACTTACCCTGGCCAGGGTCTCTCCGTCCTCCGAACGGATCACTCTTTCGCTGCTCATATCCGCCTGTCAAGCCCAAATGGGTCACTCTGGGGAAGGATGCCTCCGCCCCAGCCGGACCGTATTTTGCCCCAGGTGTAGGCACTGCCTGCCCTCTGCTGGTGGCTCAAGGCACTGCAGGCAGGTGTGATTGGCCTGGGGCCAGGGTTTCTGCCCAATTTGCTACCAGCCTTGGGATCTCACCTTTGGTAAATTAGGGTGTGGTGACCCAGTCTTGGAAGGGGACAGCAGTTGGGGCTAACCCTTTGCAGTCTTCGCCCCTGACCTAGGACCCTGTTCACTCTGCTCTGAGGGGGCTGAGAACAACAACTCGGACTTTCCAGAGCTTTAAAGAGGGCAGGTGGGCTGGGCAGAAGCTTCCAGATATGTCTGACCTCCGAGCTGGAGCCTGCAGAGTCCTTTTCAGGAAGGATGCCTAGACAACTCTTCTTGGGTGGTTATGAGGCTGGCCAGGGCTGAGGAAGTGCAGGGCTGGGCTGGCCCTGCCCGGAGCCACTCACCTTGTTGCCTAGCAGCATGATCACCACATCCCTCTGGGCATACTCATGAATCTCAGTGAGCCAGGCCTGTGGGAGAGGCGTGCTGAGACTGGCATTCTCCTCCTCCCGCCGCCCCTTCCTTCTCCTGCCTGTTTTGACTATCCCCAGTTACTCACTACCTTGAACATGATGCCCTTTGGATTCTCTCATCTGTACCTTTGTTCTGGCCTGTCCAGGCCTGGGTGGCCTTCCTTGTGGCTCACACAATGGCTTCACCCTCCCCATTTCATGCTGCGCAATTATCAGTTCTGTGGAAGATCCAGCTGTATGGAGACCTTATCTAACAAATCAGTTGGTGGACACCCGTGATTTCTTGGTGTGTCCTCTTGAAGATTCTAAGACCACATAAGGGTTTCAGTGATCGAAAGTACTGTGATGGATTAGTGATGTCTGCCACAAGCATGGGGTTGGAGGTGGCAGTATGAGTGCCATGGATTTTCCATCCTTTTTCTATATAGATGTTTTATTCTCCTAGTTTGCTTGTCAGTAAACTGTCCTTGAGGTCAGGGAATTCATGAAACCTATACAATGTTGTGCACCGAATTGGTGTTCGAATTTATCACATTTTTATCTCTATAATAGTTTGGTTGTGAGGACACAGCCACTCACTCTGCCTGACTGAGTCACTTTCTTGCAGCTTGCCCTGGATGTATGCGTGGACTTTTCTGGTTGGGTTTTTCTCTTGGTCTCTGTGGATAATTATCCAGGGTGGAGTGGGGGCTGTTCTGAACACTTTCTTATCACGAAACACTTTCATGAATCACAGTGAGGGCTATGCCAGTGGCACAGGGTCACAACCGCCTGCTTGGCTTTCATGCCCACATGGCCATCAAATACATAGCAGCAGATATGACTTCTGAGTCACAAGCAGGTGTTTTTCAGAAGGCAGCAGGATTCCACGCTCCACCCTCTTTCCACAGGGCTGGAAGCAGCCTCAGCCTGCATAGACCTTGCTGTGGCTGCTGTGGGACTCCGGGGAAGGGAGGACCTACCCTGATGTTGTCGAAGGAAGACTTGTTGGTGATGTCATACAGCAGAAGCAAGGCTGGAGGGGGAGAGGATCACAGAGGGGACTTAGGCAGCAGCACGGGTGCTACCAAGGGGCTGGGGTAGGGAATGGAGGGTGCAAGGGACTTACCCTGAGCGTCTCTGTAATAAGCATGGGTGACGCTTCGGAACCGTTCCTGCCCGGCAGTGTCCCAGATCTGGGAAGGGATGGAGAAATGGTTAGAAGGAGGCAGGGTGCAAGGACTGTGCTGGGTGGAGGGGGCCTGCTTTGCGGTGTGAGATGTCTGTGGGAAGGTGGGGCTGTTTCCTTCTTTAGGTTCTCGTGAGCTCCTGAGCATCCGATGACCTGGAGAGTAGCGGTTATTGAGTTCTCAAGCTCATGCGGAGTCATCTCCTCTCCCCCAGCCCAGGGACTGGGGATGTCCCACCTCCTAAGAGCAGACAAAGCCTAGGCAGCTGGGGAAGAGATGGATGGAAGCTAAGCTTGACTGGAGGCATTTTGAGTTGCCTTTCATAGACGAGAGGTGCCTGGGAACCGCTTTTTCTGCAGACATCAAACAAACAAAAGCCATTTCCTCTCGTGGGCCCCACAGGAAATTACCCCAGGCAGAGGGAAGGGCTGCAGGCCTCCTGTGGTTCAGGGTGAGAAGCAAGGGCAGATCCTCCACCGACCCTCCCTAACCCCAGCCTCTGGTCTCACCTGCAGCTTCACCCTCATGCCATCCACGGTCACCACCTTGTTCTGAAAGAGAAAAAGACAGAGGCTGGGAGGGCTGGAGTCAGGTGGCTCTTCAGCTCTGCAGACATCCTGTCTTGGTCCCTCTCCAGGCCTAGAGTGGGTGCAGCGAGCCCCAGAACCATCTGCAGCCGGATCATACCATCAGGGCAGCAGGAATCCCGTCCCCAGACACCTCCACTGTGGAGTCCTCTCTTCTGGGGACTGTGTCTGCCCTTCACACAACAGCAGGGCAAGAGGAGTCTGAGAAGCTTCCTGGCTCTCTCCAGGGATCAGGCAGCCCAGGGCTGGAGGCCTGGGTACTGCTGGAGGCCCTGCCCTTTCCCCACTTTGGTCTCCCTCTCCCGGAGCCTGGCCTGGGACTGTGACTGAGCCCCTGCAGATGGGGTGCTTGCCTGCATCCTGGGGACCTGAGGCTACATCTGCAGTGGCATCTTTCCTCTAGTGGCCTACTCATTCTCTAGTGGAGGAAGTGTTTGCCTTCTGCCTGCTTGAAGCTGCAGAGCCCCACTTGCCAGGGTAAGATCTTTTCTCTATTGGAGGCTTTGGGTGTGTAGCACTCAGTATCTCTGACGAGGATTTGTAAGATGGAGTCATCAAGGTGAGAGGGAGGGTCCCTGGTGAGCTGCCGTTTCCCCACGTGACCAGCCAGCTCTTTTTTTTTTTTGGAGACGGAGTCTCACTCTGTCACCCAGGCTGGAGTGCAGTGGTGTGATCTTGGCTCACTGCAACCTCCACCTCCTGGGTACAAGCAATTTCCTGCCTCAGCCTCCTGAGTAGCTGGGATTACAGGGGCCCGCCATCGCACCCCACTAATGTTTGTATTTTTAGTAGAGATGGGGTTTCAGCATCTTGGCCAGGCTAGTCTTGAACTTCTGACCTCATGATCCACCCACCTCAGCCTCCCAAAGTGCTGGGGTTACAGGCCTGAGCCACCGAACCTGGCATTTTTTTTTTT
>PVKP010052970.1:0-12180 GCA_004027715.1 Plecturocebus donacophilus | reverse complement strand
TCTCTTTTTCTAAAATCTCTTCCTCTTTCTTTCTCTCTTTCATTCTTTTTAAAAAAAAAAAAAAAAAAAGTACATTGTAGTTTTAATGATTCAACAGTGTGAGAAAGTACTGCTTATTCATAATGTTTTCAAAGTATTAATTGAATTCTGGACTATTTCAGATAAAAATGTTTCCTCAGGTGTCACTTTTACCAAAGGTATCAATAAAAGTGATTTTATTATATAAGATTTTTTCTACATATTAAAATATCAGTTTAATAGTAACTTTTCAGGAGAAGAAAAAGACACCATCTTTTTCTGAATTCACACAGAACTACATTCCAGTTATAGAAATGTTAAAATTTAAGAGTGGAAACAAGGAAACGTAGTATTTAAATAATTCAGACTTTGTTCCCTATTAGTGTTACAGATATTAAAGTTAAAATATTAATTTATAATTTGAGAGTAAAACAGTTCTGTTTTTTACAGATATTTATTGATAGAGATCCAGCAGCATTTGCACCCATTTTAAATTTCCTTCGGACAAAAGAACTAGACTTAAGGTAAGAAATGCATTCTTTTAAAAGTAAATTTCTTTCTGGTAAATAGGTGTTTTTACTATATTTTATGAAGGAAAAGTTTTTTTTTTTTTTTTTTTTTTTTTTTTTTTTGAGATGGAGTCTTGCTCTGTTGCCCAGGCTGAAGTGCAGTGGCGTGACCTTGACTCACTGCCACCTCTGCCTCCTAGGTTCAAGCAATTTTCCTGTCTCAGTCTTCCGAGTAGCTGGGACTACAGGCGCATGCTGAATAATTTTTTGTATTTTGGTAGAGAAGGGGTTTCACCATGTTGCCCAAGCTGGTCAGGAACTCCTGAGCTCAGGCAGTCCCCACACCTCGGCCTCTCAAAGTGCTGGGATTACAGGTGTAAACCATCATGCCCAGCCATAAAAGGTTGTTTTTTGTTTTGTTTTTTTTTTTAAACTAAGACTTTGATTAGAAATTTCCTCACGCTGAAACTGGATGTGATGATCAGGCCTATAATCCCAGCTGCTCTGCAGAGGAGGCTGAGATAGGACCCCTTGAAGCCAGGAGTTTGAGGCTATAGTGAGTTTTGATCATGCCTCTGGCCAGTACTGTTGTACTGTTAAGACAAATAGTTTCAAAATAGAATAAGAAAGTTTTAAGCATTTTTAATGTTAAGCTAGTCATAACCAGTTTCACAAATAAAAACAATGTAACATAGTAAGTGTGTATGTTTATTAAGGCTGGGGAATATTTTTAAAATAAGGACAGATTACAACTGAAACCTAAAATGAATCATTAGTATTAAAAATTTTGAAGCTTCTTTTTCTTTTAACTTTTATTTTTATGTTACTTTACTTCTGGAAAGTAGCATCATTTTCGTCTGGATAACATAGCCCTTCCCAAGGCTGGTCTTTTTTTTTTTCTATTTTATTTGTTTGACAAATATTTATTACATAGCTATTGTACACAAGCATGAGGTATAAAAACGTAGATCAGAAGTAGATCATGCCCACAGGGAATTTACAGTTTAATTGGGGAGATTAAGCTAGATATGTATAGGAATAATTCTGATAAAAAGTTAAAAGGAACTAATGTCACTAAAGAATGATTTCCATTCTATCTTTTGCCTTCTACACAGTTTATTTGTACTAGCCCAATAGAGTCCTACTCTATCATTTAGTGACCCAATTCGTGTGTGTGTGTGTGTGTGTGTATGTGTGTGTATGTGTATGTGTGTGTATGTGTGTATGAGAAAAGTTTTTAAGTAGACAACAAAATATTTTTGTTCACACTTCATTTTTATTTAGACTTTTTAACGATTAAGAGTAATAGAAATAAAGAACATTAGGAGAAAAGTAATTTTTAAAGCCTTATGACCGTATACATGAAGAACCCTAGAATGTTTTTCTTTCGCTTCAGATGATAATACAGGTTTGCAGTGTTAGAGAATTTATATCATTTGTTTCTTTGTAGGGGAGTGAGTATTAATGTTCTCAGGCATGAAGCAGAATTTTACGGGATCACACCATTAGGTATGTGCTCTTAATATTTTTCGTTTATGATTTGACTCATGTATGAAACTTGCCCAAATGATATGTGTTTATATCAGGTCTTAATTTTTGATGAAATTGTTCAGTGCTTAGTTTTTGTGGATTTTCATAGTAAAAAGATGTTGTCAACTCTGATTTAACTTAAAATTTTCCTTTTCTTTCCTTATGCTCTTGAACTAGAGAAAATAAAAATGGAGTACTGTTTTTCTGTTTGCATGTACTCTTGACAAGTTTGCTTTGAAATGTTTTTAGTAAGAAGGCTTCTCTTATGTGAAGAATTGGAGCGTTCCTCTTGTGGCAGTGTCCTTTTTCATGGTTACTTACCTCCACCAGGTATTTTCACTTTATTTAATCTTTTGAAAAATTAAGCAAGTACAAGCATGTGAATAGAAAAAACTTCCTTGATTATTGAGTTTTTTGTCTATAAATCTAGAAATGGTGAGAACTTTGATTTTTACAGAAATGAAATCACACTATATATTGAAGCACAGGTTTGGCAAACTTTTTCTGTAAAGAGCCAGATAGAGTTTGTGAGCCGGAGGATCTCTATGACAGCTGCTTATCTCTGCTGTACATACTACATGAAGACTAGGTGTTACTGTAACCACTACAACTTTATTTACATAAATAGCATTGGGCTGAATTTTCCTTGGTCCATAGTTTGCTGACCCCTGTGTTAGAGCACTGGTCGTCAAACTCCTTTTTGGCAAACTTAAGGAATTCTGCAAAGATAAGTCAGTGTCACCTCAGCCCCACTTCAGTAAGTTAGAAGCATCTGCTTTTACCTGTGTTCTAATGGACTTCTGAGCAAGATTTCGTTTTAAAAAAATGCTTTCCTGTCAAATAAGACATGTTTGAAAGTATGGGGAAATTCAGTTCTAAAGTAGTTAAATTAGTATAGAGTACCTAAACACATAATACCTGTACCATAATTGTAAAGAGTGGCTGACAGACTGAATTAATTACCCATTAACTCAGTAACCTAAAGCTAGGTAAAGCGGAGCATAATATGATAAATCTTAATCTTAGTTATTATAAACAGTATGACAAATACCAGAAATCTGTTGAAAGAATTTTGTCTTTGTCTTTGTTTTTTTTTTTAATTTTCATTTTATTTCTTAATTATAATTAAATATTTACAATAATTTGCTATATTGGAAGATGTATTTTGACTTTAATGAAATTCAGATTTTTATATTTCTTTTTACAATGTGATATTTTTAATTTCTGAAAGGTGAACTTAGAAATGTATTTGTTTTCATCTCCTCTTTATAGGTATTCCTAGTCGTAAAATAAACAACGCAGCCAGATCTGCTGATTCTAGGAATGGACTAAATTCTACAGAAGGTGAAGCCCGGGGAAATGGTACGCAGCCTGTTCTCTCTGGAACTGGAGAAGATACTGTTAGGCTAGGTAAGCAAAGATTACACAAATAGAAAAAGAAAAGTATGTATGTTTTTAGTCCTAGGTGATATTAAGTAATTACTTTTAAAGATTTTTGCCTCATCTCCTTTTTTATCCAGATTTATCATTGCTATCTTGGAAATTCTCATTTAACACGTAATTTTCATTTAAAATGTTGTACGGTCTTCCGTCTTCTCTGAATCTTTAGAACAGGGTTGACAGAGTTTATCTGGTAAGGGCCAGAGACTAAATATTTTAGGCTTTTGTGGGCCACGTGTTCTCTGTCAGACCTACTCAACTTTGCCATTGTAGCATGAACACATAATGGCCACTATGTAAACAAGTATGCATGGCTTGAGTTCAAAACAGGCAGAAGGCTGAAATTGGCCTGGGGGCTGTAAGTTGCCAACTCCCATTTTAGAATGTAAAATATTTCTTTTTCTAAAATCAACAGGATTTCCTGTGGATCCACGAAAGGTGCTAATAGTAGCTGGCCATCACAACTGGATTGTAGCTGCATATGCCCATTTTGCTGTGTGTTACAGGTACTGTATAACTAATAATGGTTTGCTTTTAGAGGTGGTAGTTTTAAAATTAATTCTGATTTTATAGTTTTAGATTGAAAAGCTATTTTTTTTTAGTCATCAGGTTTTTTTCCCTGCATATTTTACTCACATCTGTATTACCTGATTAAGATTTAGTTTGCTTTTATTTTCACAGCTAATTTAGTAAACATTTCTGGCAGCCTTTATGTGTTGTAAACATTTCGCAGACAAGTGTAAACTGTTGTGTAATTGAGATACCTTGATGTATTATTTCTTGCTTATATCTAGCTTCTGAGATGGTAGTATATAATGACATTAGACAGGATTATTAATGTGAACTTTCTGATGTTCTATAACTAATGATTCAGTGTTTTGTATTCTATAGCAAGGGAGAGTACATTGGTCATAATTACCACATTTTGGGAAGTGAGGTAGTAAAGCAGGGTAGTTGTGGGCACAGTAGTATGGTTTAGTATCTAATGTGTGAAACTTATAAAGAAGTTGTTTGGTTTTACTAATGCTTACATTCTCGGAGACTGAGAAGCAATGAAGGATAGTGTAGACCAGTGATTTTTTTTTTTTAATTGGGAAAGTGATAGGACACTTAGTTCAAAATCACTGTACTCATTTGAGAAATGTCGATGACAGAGAATGGTGTAGAAGCACAAAAATGGTTGGATATACTAGCTTAGATAATTATTTCACTTAATTGGAGAAAAATCAAAGATGTATAAACTTTTTGTTTATATTTATCACTGTTGAATTTGGTTAAGAAAAAATATACAAAATAGTTTGAAAAATATCTAAAATGTCTTCTAAAGTTTACAAACACATTTTAAAGAATCCCAGATGTATTTTTTTTTTTAAATCTGAATTTACAAAAGGTTTTGCATGTCTGGTAAGAGCTGTTTATGTCAGTAATCTCAGGTTTATATTTTCATGTAGTAATGATTAGGTGCAGACTTTATGTTTTAAGAGTGTTTTGGCTGGGCATGGCGATTCATGTCTGTAATCTCAGTGTTTTTGGAGGCTGTGGTGGGTGGAGTTCAAGACCAGCCTGACCACTGTAGTGAAACCCCATCTCTGCTAAAAATACAAAAATTAGCTGGGTGTGGTGATGCATGCCTGTAATCTCAGCTACTCTGGAGGCTGAGGCAGAACAGTCACTTGAACTTGGGAGGTGGAAGGTTGCAGTGAGCTGAGATCACGCCATTGTGCTCCAGTCTGGGTAACATAGCAAGACTCCGTCTCAAAAAATAAATTAATTAATTAATTTTTGAAAAAAGAGTGTTTTGTGGATTTGTAATTTTAATTACAAAATAGCATGGAAATTATTTTTTGGAGAATTTCTTTGGGGATGGTTTTATATGAAGTAAGACTAATTTGATAAAGGAAGTTTTTTTAGGAAGCATTGTTTTGAATTTATCATCTTATGGGTTTGAATTGAGATGACTTGTAGACTCTTGTTTACATATTATGTACATATTTTTGTCGATAAGGAATTCCAGAAGAATTGTGAAATGATTATAAGTGATCGAAGTGTAACAGCATAACTTTCTTTTTGTCATTGTACACAATGCTAAAGATTGCTCTTTTCCAGAAACACCACATTACTAGGCAAAATTTAACTTACTGGGTAACAGTTGTAAGTAGGATGATGCTATTGCATTTTCCATTCTTTGTGTCTGCTTTGACCAGTCTTTCTTTGCTTTCACCAAGTGTCAGTAATGTCATAGCAGTATACCCATGCAAAGTGAGGAAGGAAGGAAATTGACATATTTGGATTTCCTCACAGTTAAATCATTCGACACAATGGCAATGAAAGGATTTCAAAAGAAAGAAAAATATTTAAACTGTTTAAAAGTGTAATCTTCTACAAGTTGTTTTTCGTCAAGTTTTTATATCGATAAGTTAAAAAAAAAAAACCTTTAGAAAAAAGAGTACAGTGAAGACCTGTATGATGTTTTCCCAGCTTCACTAATTTTCTACATGGTTCGGCTTTATGCTTATGTTCCTTTTTCTTGCTGAGCTTATGACAGTGTAACTTCTATCAACCAAGAGTAGTTGTGTGAGTTGCTGCCCCCTTGGGGCTTATATTCCACTTCAGATCTTTAATCTTTGTGGAATTTACTTTTTTGTTTGTGGTATGAGGATTTATTTTCTTCTGAGTAGGTAGGTAATTATTTCTGACAATTCATTCCCTAAATCATTCTTTCTTACTGAATATGATAGCCAATTTTGTTTTGTTTTATGTTTGTATATATGCTTGGATCTGTTTTTCATTTCTCTCTTGTCATTATGACATGTCTATTCCCATACAATTTGACGTGAGGTATGTTTATAGTAAGTTACAAAATCTCACAGGGCATGTCTTCTCTACTGTATTTTATTGAGGTCTTAACATAGGAAATAACTAGAAATAACTATATTTTTCTCATAGCTGTCTTACCTTCAGAGGGTTGGTTTACTAGGCAGCTATAAGATCATGGAGAGCTGAAATAACAGCTTATTATTGTGTTACATATTTTATTTGCTTTATTTATTTTTTGAAAATTTAAGACAGAATCTTGCTCTGTCACCCAAGCTGGAGTGCAGTGGCATGATCTTGGGTCACTGCAACATCTGCCTCCTGGGTTCTAGCACTTCTCCTGCCTCAGTCTCCTAAGTAGCTGGGATTATGGGTATGCACCACCACAGCTGGCCAATTTTTCTATTTTTAGTAGAGATGAGATTTTACCATGTTGGCCAGACTGGTCTCAGGTAATCTGCCTGCCTCAGCCTCCCAAAGTGTTGGGATTATAGGCCTGAGCCACTGTGCCTTACCTTGTTCTATAAATTTTAAATATATTACTAATATGGATGGTTGTAGAGCAAATGTGTACCTTCTTTGTAATTATTTTAAAAACAGAAGTAAATTTACATGTTTCTTTAAGAGTTAAATTCTGTAGTTGTTATAGTCACTTTTAAATATGCTATCCTGATTCCTTTACCCTTTTTTGACATCTGTTTATTGTGTAATGCCCTAATTACTATAGAGAAAAACAACTTAGAAGAAGTAATATCTCTGTAAAAGATGAGATTTTATATATATATATATTTAAGTAAAAGCAAGTTTGTTAAGAAAGTAAAGGAATGAAAGAATGGCTACTCTGTAGCCAGGGAAGTCCTGAGAGCTGCTTGACTGAATATACTTATAGTTATTTCTTGATTCATACTAATTAAGGGGTGGATTATTCATGAGTTTTTCAGAAGGGAGCAGGCATTTCCCAGAACTGAATGTTCCTCCCCTTTTTAGACCTTATAAGGTAACTTTTAGACTTTACGATGGCATTTATAAACTATCATGGGGCTGGTGGGAGTGTCTTTTAGCATGATAATGCATTATAATTAGCGTATAATGAGTAGTGAGGATGAACAGAAGTCACTTTTGTTGCCATCTTGGCTTCAGTGGGTTTTGGCCAGCTTCTTTATTGCATCCTATTTTATCAGTGGGATCTTTGTGACCTGTACCTTGTGCTGACCTCCTTTGTTATCCTGTGACTAACAATAACTTCCTGGGAATGAAGCCCAGCAGGTCTCAGCTTTATTTTACCTAGTCCCTATTCAAGATGGAGTCACTCTGGTTTGAATGCCTCTGACATATTTTTCCCCTCCCTTTTACAAGGGTACTGTTAATTCTAAGAGTTGCAGAAGAAAGAAGATTTGTCCTCTGTAATTTCTGCAGGCTGAGTAAGGATGATGATATTTCTACCTATTAGGGTCTCCTGCATTCAGAGTAGAGAAGAGCTCAGTCAGAAAGTGTCGGTATGGTGAGAACTCTGATTTCTGACAAAAAGTGATGTCTGGAGGATTAATACGTGTTTGATTTAAGAAAGCACTGACTGTTTATCTTGCATTCCCATACAAAGAGAACAGCAGCAATATGTTCCCAATAACAAAGCAAAATAAGTAAAATTATCCCAAGTAAACTAAATAAGAAGGCTTTTCATGAACTGGGAAATTTTTGGAACCAAGCTGATATGGAGTTGGAACCACGCTGATATGCTAGCCAATTCTAATACATGCCCACAATTAGAATACTAATCCAGATTTCTGTGTTACCCATGGCTCTTGTTTCTTCTGAAGAGCAGCCACGGATCACTGCTTGGTCCACAGGAATAAGCAGGGTGAGTCTAAATTGCAGAAAAAGACTCAGAAACTACAATGAGGCAAATCTAATAAAAGTTATACCATAGTTTTTTAAACAATTTTCTTCTCTTTGGTCTTTCATTTTTACTAAAGACAAATCATGGTAGGGCATTTTTTTTTTTTTTTTTCAAAATAAGCTTTAGTCTTACTATACTTGGCCTAATTTTTTGTATAAGAGTAATTAGTTGCTCGGAGGTTGCAGTGAGCCGAGGTCGCACCACTGCACTCCAGGCTGGTGCCTGGTGACGGAGTGAGGCTCTGTCTCAAAAAAAAAAAAAAAAAAAAAAAAAAAAAAAAAGAATAATTAGCTGCTATATAGGCTCTTTTTAAATTGACTTTGATGGAACTTTGTTCCATAAAGAATCTCAAATTAGTCTTCTTAAAGCCTTGAGCCTTGCCATGAATTTATCACTGCCTACAGATACCTGTATGAGTTGGGTGCATTTCTTTCCTCTTGAGTTTCCATGATAACTTGGGGCTTCTGGGCCTGTCAGAAAGTGGCATTCTTTACTTACCCCAGACAGGTCAGGAACCTTGTACAGGGACCGTGTAGACAAGGTATGAGGCCAGTTTTCCCAAAGGGCTTTTATCAGCTCTATGAGTCAACTTTGATCTCTTAAACAAGTCTGTATCTGAAAGCATGCTATTCCAGTCAAAGACATGGTAAAATAACCAGTTTCTCTAATTTTGTCCTGTTACAAAAGAAAACAGATTCTTATTGCTGTATGTTAAGAATACTCACAAATAGTTTCCAAATTCTGGAGTAATCAGGTAGACAGAAAGGAATATGTTCCAAAATTTGTTTGTTAGGGTATACATTACTCAATTGTTAAAAAATGCAAAAGCTCAAAAGGAAAGCATTCTTGACTGCAAAGTCAGCTAATTATTGCTGCAGTCTATTTCCTTTGGGTCAGGGATCTCTCCACTATCTCCTTTCATAGTTTCCCAGGAAGATGTTACTGGAAAGGGGTCCTGATCCAGACCCCAAAAAAGGGTTCTTGGATCTCTCACAAGAAAGAATTCAGGGTGAGTCCACAAAGTAAAGTGAAAGCAAGTTTATTAAGAAAGTAAAGGAATAAGAGAATGTCAGTGAATTTTAGTGTTTTAGGTATTTAAGTATTTCCATTTGTTTGTCTTAACAGATGATTCTTATCTGGTGGCAGAAGAGGGTGATTACGAATTACACAATGCTTAGGAAAAATTGATATATTTCTCTATTGCTTTGAAGTTTAAGTAAAGAAATCATTAATTCTTCAGATTAATAGGCTGAATTGTATATTTTTAGGAATTATAGTTGTATTACCTTGCATACATATTTAAGGGAAAATGAAGTTGATGTGTTTTTATTTAGGCCTTTAGGTGACCATAATTATGAATACCTAAGTTTGCTTTGTGCAGTGACTGTCAGGTAGTTTGCAAAAGAACACTTCCTTCATCTTCTATTTATTCACTTTAGGTAAGACAAAAGAGAAACTTTATAATTATGTTTGCATTATTTGTTTAGTTTAAAAATAAATACTTCATAGTTCAACTCATTCATTATTATGATTACACAATGGCTAAAGCTCTAAATTTATGAAGGCTGCTATGCAGATAGTCACCTTGAAAACATGTCTTTAATACCTAAATTCAGATAGGGCGGAAAGAATTATTAGAAACTGATGAATATTTATTCGAGAAATTAGGTATAAAGAATAGATTAGCTTTCACATATGGGTGATCAGTAGTTCTATACAGTTTTGCATTTAGACCTTTAAAAACCAGTCTTCAAAGGGTATTCCACACCCTATCCTTTTTTATATAATAGTGCTAAGGTATTGGAATGCATATGATACACTCATTTACCTTAGTGTTTCTGGATAGACTAACCATCTGAAGTACAAAAAGTAAGAGATTCAGTAAGTGTTATTTCAGTTAATAAACACTGAAAAGCTGATTAATAACTTAAAGGAATAATAATTCTGAAATTCAGATTTTTGCTGATTGTTCCTACTCATGGAAGATAATAGTATTGTGTGTGTGTGTGTGTGTGTGTGTGTGTGTGTGTGTGTGTAGAGAAACATGAAAGATAAAACCATCTTTTTTTAAAGTTTTTGAAATTTTTTAAATTTGGAGGACTTTACTAAATTATTCTTTGGAGAAATATAGAACTGTAGTCTCTTGTAAGTAGTTATACGTCCTATGGTATGCAAGTATAAAATACCCCAAGGATAATACTGTGGTTTCATAGATGATACATATCAACAAAATTTTATTTGTAATACATAGGAAGGTGGATGAGTAACTGGTTAGTTTTATTTTTTTGGCGCATTGATGTGTATTCTGTTTACTTAATTGCTGCTGAGTCTACCTATGTGCCTATTCTTCCTTAACAGAATCAAAGAATCTTCAGGATGGCAGCAAGTGTTTACAAGCCCATATTTGGATTGGACTATCGAACGAGTAGCTTTAAATGCAAAAGTGGTTGGAGGTCCACATGGAGACAAAGACAAAATGGTTGCTGTTGCCTCAGAGAGTAGCATCATCTTGTGGAGTGTTCAAGATGGGGGAAGTGGAAGTGAAATTGGTAGGAAGAATCTTGTTTATGTGTTGCTATTTGATGATATTAATATTTTGAAGTTTGTAAAAGAAATTGACACTGAGAATGAAAATTAACCTGGACTATTAGTTAGTTAGAGCTGCCACACTATGTAGTATGGGAGGAATGAGCTGATAATGAAGGAAAAATGATGTTTTAGAAAAGAGCCAAGGAGCATCTTTTCACCACTTTAATTGAAACCTGGCTGATCTTTGAGAATGTTGCTTTTCCTGAATGCCACTTGGTGGTGACTGTTTTCTCTCCACCCCTCTCAAACCACTGAACTTGAATGTGGGGAATTTTTCTTGCTTCTCATTGTTTTTGCTTCTAGACCAGACATTCCCAAACTTTTTGGTTTCAGAACCGCTTAATCCTCTTAAAAAGTTTTTCAGGACCTGAAAGAGTCTTTGTGTATGTTATCTTCTGTCAGTATTTACCATATTAGAAATTAAAATAGAACTTTTTATCAATGTTAATTTAATATAGCTATAATCATTGCATGATAAGTAACATTTTTAATGAGAACCACATTTTCCAAAAATGTGTTAAAATAGAACTTTTTATAAATATTAATTTAACATAGCTATAATCATTGCATGATAACATAAGTAACATTTTTAATGAGAAATAACCACATTTTCCAAAAATGTGTGAGAGGAATGACATTGGTTTACAGTTGCATGAATCTCGAATTCTGAAATGTATTTCTGTGTTCAATCTGCTGTGATATGTTGTTTTGCTTGAAGTATATGAAGAAAACTTGATTTTACACAGATATGTAAGTCGAAAAAACTTTTTTTAGTCTTTTCAGAAATTTTTGCAGTCTTCTTTGATTCTTTATCAAAACTGAAATCATATCAGTGAACTTTTCATATTCTGTTAAATTAAAATTCATTAGACTATTTTATACTTTGAGTGGATCTTTTATCCATACATGCTTTTATAATGTGTTGGGGATTTGGAAATTGTTGGTTTACTGAGTTATGTAGATCTTCCAAATGTTGATACCTTTCACTGTGTAATATGAAAAAAAAATTACATTCATTAGTATCCTCACTGACTACATGTTAGGGAGTTGTCACACTTACTGTGGCAGATAAAAGATTTCCAAACTGCAGATTTTCACTTGAGATGCTGAATTTTTATCATTGGCAACAAATAACATCAGTAGTTTTCCTTGAAATAACAGGCTCTCTTTGTTTATTTTTTGAAGCTAGTTCTACCAAATACCCAACTCTGAATAACCATAGTTAGTAATCATCTAAATTAAAATGGTGTTTAATGAACAGAGCAGCTCATGTGGCTCTTTGCTCTAACACATGTGAAGGTGCTTTTCCTTGACATAGCCATGGCACTTAGTCATACAGAATATTAAGATACATAGTTGAAATTAAGTTTTTTTTTTTTTTTA
>PVKP010052969.1:0-12154 GCA_004027715.1 Plecturocebus donacophilus | reverse complement strand
CTTATGAAGCTTAGTTTGGCCGGATATGAAATTCTAGGTTGAAAGTTGTTTTCTTTAAGGATGTTGAATGTTGGCCCCCACTGTCTTCTGGCTTGTAGGGTTTCTGCTGAGAGATCTGCTGTGAGTCTGATGGGCTTCCCTTTGTGGGTAACCCGACCCTTCTCTCTGGCTGCCCTTAGCATTTTCTCCTTCATTTCAATCCTGGTGAATCTGACGATTATGTGTCTTGGGGTTGCTCTTCTTAAGGAATATTTTTGTGGTGTTCTCTGTATTTCCTGGACTCCAATATTGGCCTGCCTTGCTAGGTTGGGGAAGTTTTCATGGATAATATCTTGAAGAGTATTTTCCAGCTTGGTTTCATTCTCTTCGTCACATTCAGGTACACCTATCAAACGTAGATTAGGTCTTTTCACATAGTCCCATATTTCTTGGAGATTTTGTTCATTCCTTTTGACCCTTTTTTCTGTCATCTTGCCTTCTCGTTTTATTTCATTGAGTTGATCTTCGACCTCTGATATCCTTTCTTCTGCTTGGTCAATTTGGCTGTTGAAACTTGTGCATGCTTCGCGAAGTTCTTGTGTTGTGTTTTTCAGCTCCATCAGTTCACTTATATTCTTCTCTAAGTTGTCCATTCTCGTTAGCATTTCGTTAAATCTTCTTTCAAGGTTCTTAGTTTCTTTGCATTGGGTTAGAACATGTGCTTTTAGCTCACAGAAGTTTCTTATTATCCACTTTCTGAAGCCTGCTTCTGTGAGTTCATCACACTCATCCTCCATCAATCCTTGTTCTCTTGCTGATGAGGAGCTGCGATCCTCTGTAGGAGGAGAGGCATTCTGATTTCGGGTGTCCTCAGCCTTTTTGCACTGGTTTCTTCCCATCTTTGTGGATTTATCCACCTGCCGTCTTTGTAATTGCCGACTTTCAGATTGGGTCTCTGAGTGGACGTGCAGCTTGTTGGTTATGAAGTTTTTTCTGTTTCTTAGTTTTCCTTTGGCAGGCGCCCCTTCCCCACAGAGCTGGGCCTTCCCAGGTTCAATTGTGCTTGCTGTGCTTCCCGGGTTCAGCTGTGCTTGCTCTCAGTCCTCAGCACTGTGAATTGCTGTTCCTCTTGTGGGGATGGGACCAGCGGAGCCCGACTAAAAGGGCACCCAGTCCCGTATACTCTGCACCGAGAAGCACTACGCCGGCATGCTGGCAAAACAGCTGCGCCGGCCAAAAGAGTCGCACTGGCAACCCGTGTGGCTCCTTCACTGGGAATCTCCCAGTTTGTGGGCATCAAAAATTCGTCTGCAATTGCAGCATCCACTCAGTCTCTGCGCTTTCACTGGCAGCTACAATCCTGAGCTGCTGCTACCTGGCCATCTTGGATCTCTCTCCGCCCGGTGATGAAGTTTTTTCTGTTTCTTAGTTTTCCTTTGGTGGATGCCTGTTCCCCACAGAGCCGGACCTTCCCGGGTTCACTGTGCTTGCTGTGAAACTCTCAGTCCTCAGCCCTTCCAATTGCTGTTTTCCTTGTGGGGAGGGGACCAGCCGAGCCCGTCTGTCCCGTATATTCCGCACCAAGAAGTGTCGCGCTGGGGCACCGGCAAAACAGCCGCGCCAGCCAAAAGAGTCGCGCTGTTGACCCGTGTGGCTCCTCTGCCGGGAATCTCCCTGTCTGTGGGCAACAATAATTACTGGTGATGTTAACCTTGATTACTTGGCTAAGGTGGTGTTTGTCTGTCTCCACTATAAAGTTACTATTTTTCCTTTTGTAATCAACAAACATCTTGGATGAGCTACTTGAGACTATGCAAATATGCTGTTTTTCTTGTCACTTTCACTTAATAATTTTAGTTTCCTGGTAGATTTTGCTAGCAAAAGTAATTTTCTGTTTCCTCATTTTTCGTTCATTCATTCATTAAAATTCTTCTGTAAGGAAAAGTTCTTTCTTTTTTACCATTTATTTATCCATTAGATTATTTACTTATTTTATTCTATGGATTATAATCTAATACTATCATTATTTATTTTGTTGCTCAAAGTGTTCTCACTTTGGCCATTGAGAGCTCCTTTGGCTTGGCTGCTGTGTCCTTTTCACATGTCCCCATCCTTTATGAGCACTTTCTTACTCTCTGGCATCACAAGATACTCCAGGTTCATTTTGCATTTTCCCTCCCCCAGCCCTGGAATTAACCTTTTCCTCAAAAAGCCTTGGTTCGTTTCCTTGGAGAATGGTATTTAGAAACCAAGATCTGGTTGCTAGCTGGGCTTATTGCTGTTGGGTTATCATTGCTTTTAGGCCACTTCAGTACAGCTAGTACTGTATGTATGTATAGTTACATATATATGTGAATATGTATACATGGATGCATATGCATACATACATCTCTATGCTATCTATCCATCTGTCATCATCATCATTTATCTAATCTTAAAATGATTTCAGAATTTCTAACACATACCTCTATGAGAACAAATTTACTAATTAGATTACAGTGTTTGTGTACAGTTCCTTTCATCTTTAGCTTCACAATATCCAGTCAAAATACTGTTTTCCAGGCCTGGTTTGGTGGCTCACAACTATAATCCCAGCAGTTTGGGAGGCTGAGGTGGGCAGATCCCTTGAGGTCAGGAGTTTGAGACCAGCCTGGCCAATAAATATGGTGAAACCTCATCTCTACTAAAAGTACAAAAATTAGCCGGGCATGGTGGTGTGTGCCTGTAGTCCCAGCTACTTTACTCAGAGGCTGAGGCAGGAGAATTGCTTGAACCTGGGAGACGGAGGTTGCATTGAGCTGAGATTGCACCACTACACTCCAGCCTGGGATACAGAATGAGACTCTGTCTCAAAAAATAATAATAATAATAATTAAAAAATAAAACAAATACTGTTTTCCAAAGTTCCTTAGGGTAGTTCTTTTCTTTCCTACTTCTTTCAGTGTGGTTAAGTAAGCTAACCCTCCTCATCTCTGCTGCTCTAATCCTATTCCCCCTGTCTTTCCACTCCTTTCCTACTCATCCCCTATAGGTCATCAATTTCTTTAGTTTTTGGTTTATCCTCCTATTTCTTTTGTACAAATGAGCAGATACATGTATATTTTCTTATGTGAAAGATAGCACACTATGGCTATTTTTTTTGCACTTTGCTTTTGTAAACTTAAATCCCAGAAAATATTCCATATTGACTAATAGAAATCTTCCTCATTTTTTTTTTTGAGTCGGGGTTTCACCAGTTTGGTCAGGCTAGTCTCGAACTACTGACCTTGTGATCTGCCCCCCTCAGCCTCCCAAAGTGCTGGGATTACAGACGTGAGCCACCACACCCAGCCATCTTCATTATTTGTTAATAGCTCTAGAGTACCCCATTGTGTGGGAATACCATAGTTTATTCAACCATCTCCTGTGTGTGGACAGTTAGTTTGTTTTAAATAGTTTGCAGTGATAAACAGTGCTGCAAGGAATAACTGAATTCATGTGTGTGTTCCTATTGTTGTAGGTTTATCTTCAGAATAGGTTCTAGAAGTGGGATTGTGGTCAAAAGGTAAGTTTGTATATAGTTTTGTTAGGTAATGCCAAGCTTTTTTCTAGAAAGGTCATACCAGTTGTAGTCCCACTAGAAATGTATGAGAGTATCTGCTTCCCCATATCACAGCAACATTCTGTTGCATGTGTTTCATGCTTTTTAATTTTTGCCAATTTGATAAGTGAAAAGTTGTATTTTAGTGTTTTAAGCTGTATTTCTTCAATTTTGAGTTTGAACATTTTTTTCATGTTTTGGGCTGTTTTATTTATTTTATTTTTATTTTTAATTTTTATTTTTTTTGAGACAGAGTTTCCCTCCTGTTGCCCAGGCTGGAGTGTAATGGTATGATCTTGGCTTACCACACCCTCTGCCTCCCAGATTCAAGTGATTCTCCTGCCTCAGCCTCCCGAGTAGCTGGGACTACAGGCTTGTGCCGCCACCTTCGGCTAATTTTGTATTTTTTAGTAAAGATGGGGTTTCTCCATGTTGGTCAGGCTGGTCTTGAACTCCTAACCTCAGGTGATCTACCCACCTCAGCCTCCCGAAGGGGGCTGTTTTAAAATCTTATTTTGTGTGTATGTGAGAATTGTCAGCTCATATTTTTGTTATATTTTTCTATGGAGTGTTTGGCCCTGATTCCTCAGTTTTCTTTTGTTTTAGAGACAGAGTCTTGCTCTGTTGCTCATGCTGGGATGCAATGGCATGATGATAGCTCAGTGACTGCAGCCTTGAAGTCCTGGGCTCAAGTGATCCGCCTGCCTCAGTCTTTGCAGTAGCTGAGATTACACTTGCAACTACACCTGGCTTATTTTTTAAAATTTATTTTTTTGAGATGGGGTCTTGCAATGTTGGCCAGGCTGTTCTCAAACTTCTGAGCCCAAGTGATCCTCCAGCCTCAGCCTCTCAAAGTGCTGGAATTACAGGCCTGAGCCACCACACCTGGCCTCAGTTTTAAAGAGTTCTTTATACATTAGAGATATTAACCCTTTGAATGTGGAATATGTTGCAAATATTTTCTCCCAGTTTGTTTTCTTTTGACTTTGTTCACGATATTTTTTTGGCATGTAAGTAAAAAAAATTTATGTAGTCAAATGTAAAAAGAAATTATGTAGTCAAATACTTTCTTTTATTGTTTCTAGATTTTTGAGTTATAGTTTAAAAGCCTTCCCCTGCACTGAGATTAAGAGGAATTCAACCATGTTTTCTTTTTTTTTTTGAGATGGAGTTTCACTCTTGTTGCCCAGGCTGGAGGGCAGTGGCGTGATGTTGGCTTACTACAACCTCTGTTACCTGGGTTCAAGCAATTCTCAGCCTCCCAAGTAGCTGAGATTACAGGTGTGTGCCACCATGCCTGACTAATTTTGTATTTTTAGTAGAGACAGGGCTTCACCATGTTGGTCAGGCTGGTCTGGAACTCCTTACCTCAAGTGATCCACCCATCTTGGCCCCCCAAATTGCTGGGATTACAGGTGTGAGCCACTGCCCCCAGCCTAATACTTCTTTCATCTAAAGGAGAGATCTCTGGCCTCTCCCCTTGAAGCTGAACTTTGTGGCTTTTTGGCCATAGAAAACAGAACTGACTCCGTGTCCGTTTCTGGACCAGCCTTATGAAACTAACACCTCTACTTTCTGTTTCTTGGAATGCTTGCTCCTGGAACCCAGCAGCCCAGGAGTGGCCCATGTGGAGAGAAACTGAAACCCAGACCATATCCCCAAGTGAGCTCCCAGCTAAGGGTCTGCATCAACTTGCCAGCCATCTTGATAACAGATCCTCCTTGTATGACTACCCCAGCTGATGCCATCTGGAGTAGATATACTGGCCTGTCTAAGCTCTGCACAGATTGCAGATTTGTGAGCAAAATAAATGGTTGGTGGTTTAAGCCACTAAGTTTTGGGGTGGTTTGTTTCCAGAAATAGATAACTGATAGAACAAAGGGCAAACAATATAATACAGATTTCTCAAAAAATTTCATTATGAAACAGGAATTTGGCACTTGAACAAGTTTCTTCCTGCTGACTCCAGTTCCCCATGAATGCCTTAAAAAAACAGTATGAAGCCTGGGTGCAGTGGCTCACGCCTGTAATCCCAGCACTTTGGAAGGCCGAGGAGGGCGGTTCACTTGAGGTCAGGAGTGGGAGACCAGCCTGGCCAATACGGTGAATCCCTGTCTTTACTAAAAATACAAAACTTAGCCAGGCATAACTGGTGAGCACCTGTAATCCCAGCTACTTGGGAGACTGAGGCAGGCGAATCGCTTGAACCCGGGAGGCGGAGGCTGCAGTGAGCAGATATTGTGCCTCTGCACTCCAGCCTGGGCGACGGTGTAAGACTCCGTCTCAAAACAAAAAATGACATTAAAATTGAAAAGAGAATAAATTCACTCCATACTATTATCCATTCTAAATCCAAATTCCAAATCTAAATCTAAAGAAATCTAAAGAAACTGTGATAATTCTCTTTCCGTCTTTGCTAATCTGTGGTCTATACACAAAGCACTTTTATACTGTCTCAAAATCTGCCCTTTCTCACTCTAGGGTTGATGCCAAATATGGCAAGCGGCTGCTATGTTTATATGCTCTTTTTTTTTCTTTTTTCTTTTTTTTTTTATGGAACGCTTCAGGAATTTGCATGTCATCCTTGCGCAGGGGCCATGCTAATCTCTGTATCGTTCCAATTTTAGTATATGTGCTGCCGAAGTGAACCCTATGTGCTCTTTTGTACTTTCTCTCTCCTTCTTTCTTTCCTTCCTCCCTTCCCTTTCCCTTTCTCTTCTCTACCCCTTCCCCTTCCCTTTCCCCTTCCCTTCGCCCTTTCCTTCTTCTTTCCCTTCCTTTCCCCTTTCCCTTCCCTTTGCCATTTTGTTTTCCTTCCTCTTTTCCCTTCCCCTTCCCCTTTTCCCTCTTCTTTCTTTTCCCCTCTTCTTCTTTTTTCCCTTTCCCTTTGCTTTTTTGAGACAAGGTCTCACTCTGTTACCCAGGCTGGAGTGCAGTGGCACCATCATGGCTCACTGCAGCCTTGACCTCTGGGTCTCAAGTAATCCTTCCACCTAGGCCTCACAGTGTGCCGGGATCACAGGCATGAGTCAGTGTGCCCGGTCTAAGACCATATCATTTACAACGCCCTTGGTAAAGGAGAAGATATGTATTGCGATATTAACATCTGTGGAAACCTAATTCTGTGGTTAGATTCTTGTGCCATTCAAGCTCATGCCAGCAACCTAAGTCACTTTATGTCTGATGGAAGTACATTCCCAGAAGGTTACACCCGAGAACATGGTTTTATGATCATGAGTATGTGTTATGGAAGAAGTTATGACATTTGTTTCCTTGGATAAATTACAGGTATAACTTCATTGTGGAGCCCCTAACTCCAGATTTCACTCCTGACCACCTTCTGCGCCAGACGGAGTACTCAATAGCCGTGGGGTTGTAGCGAGGCTGTGCTGTCTTCATGAAATCTGGGAACTGTTGCTGGGGAGAGGCTATGAAATAGAAACACACTTAGATACTCCCTGCCCCCGCCACTCCCAACGAAAGCAAAACCAGTTAAAAAGAAACAAAAGTCTAAGGGCAGAGATATAAATAGCCCTTCGAGATTAGTGTAACTGGGAACTGAAACAGGGTTGGGACTATCTGTGTTTGTTCTTTTTATTTGATGACTGGCTTTTCTGAAATAGGGAGTGGTGTCAAGGCCCTGGGTAATCACCAATCACCTCAAATGACAGGATTACTATCTATAAACTGGAGCAGAAACGCCAAGATTGAGGCTGTGATAGCGCGGGCTTGCCTGGTACTCGGGAGAAGTGTGATGCAGGCGCAGTGGCCCCAGGGTGTCCCTTGGTCCTTGTCCTTTGGCTTAGCAGGAACCTGGGATCTTAGCTAGTGTTAATGACCTGACTGACATCATACTACTGATACTGTTGGATTCGGTTCTGTTATTGGACCCTGGACCCTCCAGAGATCTTGAACCTGCTCCTCAATGTCAAGGAAGCCTCCTGGTTCTTCTTATCTTCCTGCCCACCCCAACCAGGAAAGAAAACCAAGCTGTGTGAGAAACTGTAGCTATGATGGAAGCTTCCAGAGGCTTTCAAGAACTTTAATTATTGTGCAAACTTGCCAATACTTGACCAAGGGAAAGAAAAGAACAGTATCATTAAAACCATGAGAGACGAAGGTTTAAAGCTTCCCTAGGAAAGCTGGTAATTTGGTACACCTTAAAACTAAAAAATACTTGTCCATCCCAAGATGTTTAATTGGCAAAAAAAAAAAATATATATATGTAGATACACATATATATTTGTTCAACATTCCAACCTCTTCCTACATCATGAAGAAATTTAATCTTCATTTAAAGTTGAAAACAATTTAGGATATGAATGATGATAAATAATAGTAACTACTTAAGAACTTCAAAATTGCAAGATTTAGGCCAGGTGTGGTGGCTAATGCCTGTAATCCCAACATTTTGGGAGGCCTAAGTAGGAGGATTGCTTGAGCTCAGGAGTTTAAGACCAGCCTGGGCAACATAGGGAGACTTCCTATCTACAAATAATAATAATAACAAATGATCCAGGCATACTGGTGCACGCCTGTGGTCCTGGCTACTTGGAAGGCTGAGGTGGGAGGATCACCTGAGCCAGGAGGCGGAGGTTGCAGTGAGCCAAGATCACGCTACTGCACTGCAGTCTGGGAGACACAGCAAGACCCTATCTCAAAAAAAAAAAAAAAAGTTTGTATTTTTCTTTAAAGTGGTACATATAAATGATTAAACGTTTTCAAATAATAAAGAAGGATGGGGGCGGGGTGGGAAAGAAAAAGTAGAATAAAGAAGGATTGATAATGAAAAGCAGCAGGTTCCGGCCCTGCTTTTCCGGGTCTCATTCCTGCTCCATAGAGGGAACTAATTTTAATTTTTTAATTGTTTCTGTTTGTTTTTTTACTTTTTTGGGATTTATCTTCATGTCTCCGAATAACATATTATACTCTTATCTCTTGGTTAATAATTTTAGATATTAACTATGACTTTCTGCACGATAGAGGAAGATTTAGCTTATTTACAGAGTCACCTTTTCCCCACCTCAATAAAGCCACAGCACTATTTTTAATTCCCTTATAGCTTTATTTTATTTTATTATTTATTTATTTACTATGATTATTATTATTATTTTTTGAGATGTAGTCTCGCTGTCACCCAGGCTGGAGTGCAGTGGTGCAATCTTGGCTCACTGCAACCTCTGCCTCCTGGGTTCAAGCAATTCTCCTGCCTCAGCCTCCTGAGTAGCTGGGATTACAGGCATGCACCATCACACCCGGCTAGTTTTTGTAATTTTAGTAGAGACAGGGTTTCACCACGTAGGCCAGGCTGGTCTTGAACTCCTGACCTCAAGTGATCTTCCTACCTCGGCCTCCAAAAGTGCTGGGATTACAGACGTGAGCCACTGCGCCCCACCCAATTCCCTTATAACTTTAGATACTTGACTGGACCTTTATTTTTGGTTTCCTCAACTTTAGACAGTATCCCTTGACTTCCCATTTTAGGAGGTGAGCAGTGTCCTTACCTTTCCTTTCTTCTCTTGCCCTCATTTCAACTGCCCAACTTCTGTCATCTGTGTTTTTGATATTTTATATTATATATTCAAAGTTTTCTTTCCCACTAAACAGTCTCCTATATTCAAAGCTTTCATATGTTTTCAGAGTTGGTAAAACTTTACATCTCATTCTGTAATCATAATTAAGTCATTTGTACTTTGCCCCATGGCTGAATCTAGTTTAAAAAGCAATAGTAACATTATTGTGACTATATAACTATTGCTAAGGCCAGAGCCAAGTTTCATTTTCCATCATCTATGTGATCAATACTTACGTAAGCCTTATTCATTGTTGGACACTCTGTCAACTTAATCCTCATAATAGCCCTATGAGGAAGCATTAACCTTGGGCAAGTTGCTTCACAGCTCGTAAAATAAGATTAATAATAAATAACAATAAAATTACCTGATGAGGTCAGGATATTTTTTTTCTTCTGAAGTTTCAAATCATTTTTTTTTGTCTTCTTACCCTACCTATCTTAATCATTTCCTCAGTGCTGGTTGTAAATTTTTGGAATTCTGTTTTCCCTGCATATCTTCTTCCTGAAACCTCTACCCTCTTGCTCCAATTTGGATGGATTCTTCTTTAGAGTTTCTGTGCTTCTCTCCATCCGAAACTTTATTGTTTCCTGGGGTTTTATAGATTCCTACACATTGTCTTTCATTGGTTTATTCTCTCAATTGGCTGGGTGACCTATGAATGTGACTTCCTAAGATAGGATGGGAGTGAGTCATACATTTTCTGAGTCCTTCTGTGTCTGAACATGTTTCTGTTCTTCCCTTTCATTTTATAGTTTAATCACATTTAAAATTCATGTTTTAAAAATTTCCTATCGGTGGGGTGAACTAAAAGTGGGGACTCAATCAAGTCTAAAGAAGTCAAGAAAGAAGAGGGGAAAGACAGAGAAATAGAAAAAGAAATAAACAGAAAGCACAAAGTAAGATGGCAGACTTTTCTCTCCAAACGCGTCAGCAATCACATTAAATACCTCCGTTAAAATACAAAAATCTCCAGATCGGATTTTAAAAGTAAACAAATACATTTAGCTATAAGTTCTTGTCAAGATTTGCCCCAGCATACTATGTAGAACCTTAGTAGGTCAAAAGATGGATAATGGTCTACCAGGGAACTAGCTGAAAGTAAACTGCTGTGGCTATATTAATATCAGACAAATTATATTATATTGTAGTTAAAGTGAATGAACCTCAGCAGTCTGCACCAATATGGATGAGCTAAAAAATGTAACAATGAGTGGAAAAAAGCAAGTCAGAGGAATACATGTAGTATTTGATGATGTTTATAGAAATTCCATATAATGAGTACATGTTATATGATAACATATTTTTTAATCAAAAGTATATTGATCAGCAATACATGCATATGTGGTGAAACTGTAAGGAAAATCAAGGAAATTGTAGTGCAAAATTCAGATTGACTCTGAAAGGGGATGAGATCAGGGCAGGGCGCTCCAGGGTGTCATCGGTACTGGTGTTACTGGTGAAGGGTGTCCAGGTTCTTTGTGCCCTGAGCAAAGAATTGGACAAAATGACCAAACAAAGCAAGGAAGGAATGAAGAAATTTATTGAAAATGGAAGTACACTCCACAGTGTGGGAGTGGGCCAGAGAGTAGAGGCACAAGGGCCCCATTACAGAATTTTTGGGAGTTTAAATATCCTCTAGAGGGTTCCATTGGTTACTTGGTGTAAATGAAGAAGATGAAGTAAAGTTACAAAGTCATTTACTCGGTCTACACCCTATGGAGAGGACATTTCCCGTCATCGTGAAGCAGCACCATTGTCTGGGGTAAATACCCTGGGTTTGTCATCTGGCACAGAGAAGATTAACGATACAGACATGCATGGAGTGGGCTAAAGAACGGAAAGTTTCATAGGCAGGAGAAAGGAGAGAGGAGAGCAGCTCTCTCTCATGAGAGAGAGACATCTGAAAAGGGAAAAGTGGCGGATTGCAGCAGATTTTTTTTTTGAGACGGAGTCTTGCTCTGTCACCAGGCTGAAATGCAGTGGCGCGATCTCAGCTCACAGCAACCTCCCAGGTTCTTGCAGTTCTCCTGCCTCAACCTCCCAAGTAGCTGGGAATACAGGCAGCTACCTCTATGCCTGGCTAATTTTTTGTATTTGTAGTAGAGACGGGGTTTCACCGTGTTGGCCAGGCTGGTGTCGAACTCCTGACCTCAGGTGATCCACCACCTCAGCCTCCCAAAGTGCTGAGATTACAGGCGTGAGCCGCTGTGCCCAGCCAAGATATTCTTAATATGACACAACCAGGGTTTTTTTCCCCACTTTGTTGGTTGTTCTAACTCCTGGAAAACAGATGACAAAATGTTCTTATATCAACCATCTTGCTCCTGAACCACTGACTGGGCTTAGTTTTGAAAGTTTTCATGTCTTTTCACTGGCATTTCCCACCACCAAAAACCCTGGTACCTAGAACTAGAGAGTTGTAAATTTAGCCTTTTTTATTTCCTTCTTAGTCCTGGGGTCTAAGGACCATGACCTGTTGCAGTTTACCTTCACCTTGACTCAGAAGATGATACAGTCCCTGTATGGGAGAGGAATCCCACTCCTCTTTCCCTGTTTGTTATTAAATTCTACCTTCTTGTATTAGTCCATTTTCATGCTGCTGATAAAGACATACCCTAGACTGGGCAATTTGCAAAAAAAAGAAAAAAAAAGGTTTATTGGACTTAAAGTTCCACACGGCTGGGGAGGCCTCACAATCATGGCAGAAGGTGAAAGGCTTGTCTCACATGGAGGCAGACAAAAGAAGAGAGCTTGTTCAAGGAAACTCTGATTTTTGAAACCATTAGATCTTGTGAGACTCATTTACTATTATGAGAACAGCACAGGAAAGACCTGTCCCCATAATTCAATCACCTCCCACTGGGTTCCTCCCATGACATGTGGGAATTCTGGAAGATACAATTTAAGATGAAATTTGGCTAGGGACACAGCCAAACCATATCATCCCACCCCCGGCCCCCCCAAATCTCATGTCCTCACAGTTTGAAACCAATCATGCCTTCCCAACAGTCCCCCAAAG
>PVKP010052968.1:0-12186 GCA_004027715.1 Plecturocebus donacophilus | reverse complement strand
TATTATAATATATATTACATATAAATATACACAATAATATATTTATATTACCTTGTCCCCTCACCATGGGACTTTATTTAAGTTACAAGGGACTTTTCATCCTTTAAATTATCAGATGTTTTTTTACAGCTGACTGAGAGGCCAGCTTGGCTGGCAAGGGTGCCTTGCAATAGGACCATTGTGCCCACATCTTCAGTTGCACTACCCTTCCATGATAATACCATACATGCAAATGGGAGTCTGACTTGGCGCTTTAGTCAAATGGTTTTACCTTATTACACACAAAGTCAGCGAATGAGAACAGCCATTCTCTATCCTTGGCCATTCATTGTAAGATCTGCACTGACTTTCAGCTCTTTGCCAAAATCAATTTGTAGATAGGCTCAAGAGGTTTTTTTAAGTGCTTTTTGTTTGTCTTGTCAATGAATTTTTAAAAAATAGTTCAAAAACGTATTTGTATGTTAGCAATGTGTCTCCTTTGACCAGATCCTGGGCTGGATGTTGCAGACACAAGGTAAGAGGCTATTGATTTGATAAAGATGGAGACTTTTAATTCAAAGATGTTGTAATACACAGACTCTTCTCATTGGAGGTGCAGAGAATGTATAATTTAAGTGGAAACTCCTTAGCAGGCAGTGAGAGTGAAGAGAAAATGGAAAAGGGAAAAAAGTTTTTAAGATACAGATCAAACCACAGATGGAAAGCCATTAACTAGAAAAAAACCCTTTAAGAACTTGCTTTCTCCTGTTACAGAATTTTGTGGTCCTGAGCCCCCATGCTGTCCCTAATGCCAAAAAATAAGTCTTCTACCCTCCACTATATAATGGCTTAACTCCTCCTCTTAATTAATGCCAGAAAAGAACTAGTATGCAGGAAGACCATTTTTGTTCTGCTGGCAAAATTGCCTATCATTGTAGCATTTTAATTTAATTTCATGTTAAAAAACTATAATTCTACAACACTTTTGATTTTTAGATGGTTTTAAAAATAGAAGTCTCCCTGTACATGCTCTCTTCTCTCTCGTCTGCAGCCATGTGAGATGTGCCTTTCACTTTCCTCCATGATTGTGAGGCCTCCCCAACCACGTGGAACTGTGAGTCCAATAAACCTCTTTCTTTTGTAAATTGCCCAGTCTTGGGTATGTCTTTATCAGCAGAAAATAGACTAATATAGAAAGTTTTTCAACACTAGTCTCCCTCCCTCCCCACTTTTGAGGTCTCCGCTGTTTGTTGTTTCTATCTTTGTGTCCATGAACACCCAATGTTCAGCTCTCACTTATAAGTGAGAACACACAGTGCTTGGCTTTCTGTTCTTGCTTTAATTCACTTAGGATAATGGTCTCCAGATGCATCCTTTGGCTGCAAAGGACACAGCTGAATTCTTTTTTATGCTGCATAGTATTCCATAATGTAGACGTACCACATTTTCTTTACCCAGTCCACTCTTGATGGGCACGTGAGTTGGTTCCATGACATGTGTGTTTTAATTCCCCTTCCTGCTTTTTTTTTTCTTTTTCTTTTTTTTTAGTAGGCATCAAGGGTTTTTCATTGTTGGATTCCTCAATGCTAGTATGGAAAGTGGCTCAAGGTAGTCATTTTTCTCATTAGCTATACAGTAAGTGGATAAAAAATAATGTTGAAGCTAGATTTATTTTTTGACATGCTGGGATGCTTGATATTTGAGAGAGAAAAACTAAATGCACATTCATTTTATGAAATAGAGCAATATTGATTAGAACAGAATGTAATAGTTAACCCAAATTTATAGTCTTACACTTTCTATCTAGATCTTATATTCATTGCTCCAGTGCCAGAAGAAATCAAGCCAGTGTCAAAAAACAAACTATCTCATGCATTTAAAAGTCTAACCTAGAATTTTTCTGCAATGCTTATTCAGACAATTAATGAATGTATTAGTAATTACAGAAATTTTTACTTAAATAATTAGTTTGTTAATTGAATAATTTTTTACAAATTGAAAGTCTTTGAACTTACTTCAAGGCTAAATATGATGTGTATGCTATTAATATCTTCAGTATTTTTGTAGGTGTCATATTAAATGTAGTAGAAAAACTGAATCTAGTGTATAACTACACCAAAAGCAATCTCTTAAAACTTTAATCAAATATGCCACTTTGAACCTCTGAGCTTCATACTCTTAATGGTCACTGAATATTGCACCCTGTATGGAGACTTTTGTATGGGTCTGTATTAGTTCATTCTCATGCTGCCAATAAAAGCATAGCCAGAACTGGATAATTTATTAAGGAAAGAAGTTTAATGGACTCACAGAACTATACTGTACTATTAATTAGCTAGGTTTAATGTAGAACTACATGGCTGGGAAGGCCTCACAATCATGGTGGAAGGTGAAGGAAGAACAAAGGCACATCTTACATGGCAGCACACAAAAGAACATGTGCAGGGAAACATCCCTTCGTAAAACCATCAGATCTTGTGAGACTTATTTACTATCATGAGAACAGCACAGGAAAAATCCACACCTGGGATTCGATTACCTCCCACCAGGTCCTTTCCATGATTACAGGTGTGGGCCACTGCACCAGACTTAGCTTTTTTTTAAAAAAAAATTAAAAGATATGTATTAAATGTCCCATTCTTTCCACTTTTAAGTAATTACAAAAATTGAAAGACAACAGATAAACAATGTAACTACCTGGCTTCAGAAAAAAGAAACACGGATTAAAGAATATATGTCATTATGATGTAGATGAAGTTTGAGTATAAACCTAAAAAGCAGTAGAAAGCAACATTATTTACCTTGGGAAAATGACATAAGCTCTGTTTAATCTTTAAAACATTACTTTGGATAACTGACATGCTGATATCATAGTAAAATTCCCAGTAGCCTGAGCTAAAGGCCAGCCACTTTCTATTAAGAACCAAGAAAAATAACTGCCATATTTGTACGGACAAGCTAAAATACAGAAAGAAGGTCTTATAAGAACTTAATAGATATTTCAATCAAATTGGACCAGAAATGAGACAGAGGGAATCTATCATGCTGCAATTTTAGGATTAAGTCAGGAACATTTGGAGAAATAAGAAAATGAGAGCTATGGTGCAAACTTGAGAACAATAATCTGCTTCTGTTTACAGTGTTGAAAAGAGAAGCATCTGTGTCTAATGGGAAATATCCATTCGGAGTTTCCAGGGACAGAAAAGTACAGAAGTCTTTCAGAAAAGATTCCTTCTAGAAAAGAAAATAGATCTAAATTTATTTGGAACCCTAACTGAAACACGAAAGTTTCTACTACTATACAAAGAAAACCTGCTAATTCAAAATAATTCTATACATTATATTACTTATGCGAGAATAAGATGAATTTAAAAGATGAATGTCCTGGAATAATTAAGAGAAGCTCCTAAGATTGCCAACAGTGAAACTAGAAACAGTATATTACTGATTAAGTGAGTAAACTCTCATAAGTTCTGTTTGTGTAAACTCTGCTTGGTTGGGAGTTTCCTGTATTATTGAACCAATTTTTGCATGCATTTGCTTATGCTTTTTGGAACTATAAATAGAACTGTGCATTTTTTATTGAAATAAACATACATATGTGAAAGTCATTGTTTTAAATATACAATTTGTATTAGTCCATTTTCATACTGCTATCAAAAAATACTTGAGACTAGATAATTTATAAAGAAAAAAGGCTTAATGGACTCACAGTTCAGCATGACTGGGGGCTTCAGGAAGCTTACAATCATGGCAGAAGAGGAAACAAACATGGCCTTCTTCATGTGGTGGCAGCAAGGAGAAGTGTTGAACAAAAGGGGGAAAAGCCCCTTATAAAACCATCAGATCTCATGAGGACTCACTATCATGAGAACAGTATGGAGGAACTGCCCTCCATAACTCAATTATCTCCACCTGGTTCCACCCTTGACATGTGTGGATTACTACAATTCAAGGCGAGATTTGGGTGGGGACACAGAGCCAAACCATATCACAATTCAATGAATATTCTCAAATATGTATAAGTAGGTATATATTATCAACACCAGAAGAAAACATGAAAAGTGTATTCCTACCACACAATAAAATGACTTTCTGGTCAACCCCTTTTATGCCCAGAGACAAACATGGTTCTGTCGTTTAACATCCTAGATTAGCTTTTTTGGTCTTGAATTTTTTTGTGAACAGCATTTTATATTAGGCTTTTTTTTTTCTCCACCTCCTTTTACTACACATAACGTTTTGAAGATTTATTCACTTTGTGTGCTTATTAGCCTTTTTTAGAAAAACATTTTAATTATTGAAGAGCATTTCATTCTATGAAAAATACTACACTGTAGTTGTGTATTTTCCTATTGAAGGGCATTTGGCTGCTTTTGCCTTAGGGCAAATAAGAAACAAATTGAAATGATAATTCATGTGTGTGTCCACTCTGGGATGTATATTTTTATTTCTCTCAGGTAAATATGTGTAGAATGATGTGGTCATGGAGTATATATGGGTAATTTGTTATATATATATATATATATGCTCATGAATAGTGGTCAAGATGGGCAAATAGTTTACAAATAAATACAGATACAACAGGAAATATGTATGTGGCGTGTGTGTGTGTGTGTGTGTGTGTGTGTGTGTGTGTGTGTGTATCTCCATCTGGTCCCACCCTTGACTCATGGGGATTATTATATATAGGTATATGCTATGTGTCTATTTCCTATTGTACCTGTACTTATAAAATATTTAGTAAAAATTATACTTCAAATATTTATACATTTATACACAAACATATTAATATGAATAAATCATTTATGTTTTATATCTGTGCTACACAAATGTTTTATTTAAACATTTATGGATTTAAACAAATATGTGTATATATAATATTTATTTACATATATTTATGTAACCCTCAATTATTCTAGATAAATTTCATTTTATTGATATATGCATGGTGAATAACTTTTTCCGATAGATGTGGGGTAAATAAAACCCTGTATATGATGGTTTGTGAGACAGACCTAAAGCAATGACAAATACACTTGCATAGCCTCATATACACATCCTAAAAGAGAAGTATATTCGTTTTCACACTGCTAATAAAGACATACCCAAGGCTGGGTAATTTATAAAGAAAAAGAGATTAAATGGACTCAATTCCATTTGGCTGGGGAGGCCTCACAATCAAGGCAGAAGGTGAAAGGTACATCTTACATGGTGGCTGACAAGAGAGGATGAGGGTCAAGTGAAAGGGATTTCCCCTTCTAAAACCAGATCTCATGAGACTTATTCACTACTATGAGAACAGTATGGGGGAAATCACCTCCATGATTCAATTATCTCCCACTGGGTTCCTTCCACAGCATGTGGGATTTATGGGAGTACAATTAAAGATGAGATTTGGGTGGGGACACAGCCAAATCAGATCAAGAAGAAATATGATATATTAAGGAACTTATTTTCTCAACTTAAGAAGCTATAAAAAGAAGAGCTATTAAACTCAGAGATAAGAGAGGAGATAATGAAATAATGAACGGAGGTCTGATTAAACAAAAGCAAGTGAAAGAAAGTAATAAAGATAAGAAGTAAGATTCCACTAAAGAGAAAACAATAGAGATATTTTACAGAGCCTAAAAGTTGTTTCTTTCAAAAGGTGAAGAAAATCAATAGACCCTGAAAGAATTTTAGCACCTGGGAATATCCTCGTGCCAAGACCCCACAGTTGAGCTAAAGCACGTTTCTATCAACTCAGAATGTTGCCTGTTAGCATTTGGCATTCTCTGTCCTTCATCCTTAAATCCAACCATCACTATCAGTACACATCTGTTTTGCTTTTACTGGAATTTTTATATACATGAGAGCTTCAGTATGTATTCAATTGTGCCCACCTAAGCATTTTCTTTTAGATGTTCCATGATGGCATAGGTACCAGAAGTTTCTTAGACTTTATTTCTGCAGAGAATTCCATTCTATGGCTAGGTCACACATTGTATTTTCTTCACCTGCTGCTGGACATTTGGGTCATTTCTAGTTTTTAGCAGCTATTACTAAGGCTGCTATAAAAATTCACAGGCACATTATTGGAGAAAATACATTTTTTCCTCTCTTGAGCAAACATCTAAGAGTGAAATTACTGTATCATGAAGAAAGTTTATATTTAGCTTGAAAAGAATATGCCAAACCTTTTTTCCAGGGTGGTTTAACCATTTTGCTGGGTGTGATGCCTCAGGCCTGTAATCCCAGCACTTTGGGAGGCTGAGGCAGGTGGATCACCTGAGATAAGGAGTTAGAGACCAGCCTGGCCAACATGGTGAAACCCCGTCTCTGCTAAAAATACAAAAATTAGCTGGGAGGGATGGTGCACACCTGTAGTTTCAGCTACTTGGTAGGCTGAGGCAGGAGAATCCAGGAGGTGAAAGTTGCAGTGACTTGAGATTGTGCCACTGCACTCCAGCCTGGTTGAGGAAGTGAGACTCTGTATCCAAAAACACAAACAAAAACTCAGTGGTTTAACCATTTACTTTCCCACCAGTAATGTATGGGAATGGTTTGCCAATACTTGTATTACCTAATTTTCATTTTATCCATTTTAATATGTGCACTAATATTTATTTTTTGATATAATTTACATTACACTGATAACTAATGATGCAAATATCAATTAATATGTTTATTTGACATACACACACACACACACACACACACACAATGTTCTTTAACTCAATGCAAATTTTAAAAAGACGTTTCTCATCATCAAGGTATAAGTTTTTATTTTAGATACCCCATATACAAGATCCATGCCTGTTGCATGAGTTGCTAATGGTTTCTCCCCAGTCTGTTACACATATATAATAACAGTGTCTTTTGAAAAGAAAAATATTTCAATATTTATTAAGACTATGTTTTCAAAAATGTTTCTGTGGTATGTGGGGAGTGTGTGTGTGTCCAGTACGAGGCCTTTGTTTCCTCAGTGATACAAACACTTTTCTCTTCAATTTAGGTTTAGCATTTTATATTTTTAACATTAACAGGATTAATTCTTTATTCAGTTAGTTTTTCTCCATACTGTGAGAAAAATTGAGGTTCATTATTTTTTTCCCATTTGGATATCCAAATGGGAAAATGTCAGCATTTGTAATGTTTATTAAATGCATAGTGATTACACTCCTCTACACTTTTCTGAGATTTTAAGTAAGATTGAAATAATTTTTCCTTAAATCTCTAATAGACTTCATCAGAAAGCCACTTGGACCTGGAGTTTCCTTTTTCAAAGGTTTTTAAAATTCAAATTTGATTTTTAAGACGTATGTATGGCAATTCAATTTGCCTTGTGCTTACATGCACTTTAGGCAATGTGTGTTTTTCCAGAATTTATTCATTTCCAAAAGATTGTCCATAGTTTACTGGTATAAAGTTGTTATCTATGGTTCATTACTATCACTCAACATATGTATGGTGTCACATATTTTATTATTATATTGGAAATTATAAAAGTTTCTTTGTTCTTCACAAGTCTTACCAGGTATATATAATTTTTATTAGCTATATAAAAATGACTGTTTAAAAACTTAAAAAAAAATTTTTAAGTAAGTAGAGACTCAAAGAAGTTGCAAAAATGATTCAGAGGGTCACCTGTCTCTTTTATACAATGCACTGAATGGCAACATCTTTTGTAACTACGGGACAATATCACTATATCAACACAGGGACATCAGGATTTATTCAGTGCCACTGTTAATTATACTACAGACTTTTTTCAGTCTTCACCAGTTTTTATATGCACTGTGTGTATGTGTATGCATGTGTAGAAGAATCAACATTTGATTTTAATTTTCTTTAATTATTCAATATTCTATTTCAACAATTAGCTATTTGTTTTTTAATTCCTTCTTATATTCCATGAAATTTCTCTTTTGTTAGCTTTTTAAATGTGAAAACTTAGTTGAATTTATATGCTTATTTGTATAAGCAACTAAAGATTTAGATATTTTCTTTAATCTTTGCTTTGCTTGCATGTGACAAACTGTGATACATTTTGTTTTCATTTTCTTCCAGCTCAAAATATTTTTCTAACTTTCCTGAAGATAGCTTCTTTCATCAATGGTAATTCAGAAGGGTGTTCTTTAGTTCCCAAATATTTGAGGATTTTCTACATATACAGTGTTTATTGACTTCTAATTTAATATCATTGGCATAAAATAGCATAAAATACAAGAAAATATTTTATCAAAATAAAGACAGGAAAGAAAAACCGGAGGAGAAAAGAAAAATATGTTGAAACCAGTACAAAACAAATACCAAAAATGAGAGGTCTTTCCCCAAATATATGAAAAATTGTGCAAAATCACAAGGCATAATTTACCAAAGAGAAGTAACAAGATGTAAACTTATGCTATTAGCTGAGCATGATGGTATATTCCTGTAGTCCCAGCTACTTGGGAGGCTGAGGAGGGAGGATCACTTGAGCCCAGGAGCTTGAGGCCGCAGTGAGCCATGATTACACCTCTGCATTCCAGCCTGGGTGACAGAAGAAGACCCAGCCTCTAAAAAAGAAAAAAACAGTTTCTTTAAAATTTATGCTATTTATAAGAGGAATACTTTAAATTTGGAGAAATGCATTGGTTGAAATTAAAAGAATGAAAAAAGAGATATCACATAACAGTAAAGATGGAAAACTAGAAAACCTAGACAGATACCCGAAAAAATAGATTTCAAGACAGGGTGTGCTGCTATAGATAATAAGAGACTTTGCAGGATGACAAAACTCAGTCCAGGAGAGACGGAAATTATGAATGTACGTGTGTTCAATACAATGGCTTTAAAATATGTGAATGAGAAACTGAGTAAATAATAAAGATAGACAAAACCAATAACAAAAAGGGGTGTGTTCTAAAACAACTGTCACAATAATTGATAGAACAAATAAGCTAAATAGACTAAATAGTCAGTATAGAATATCTGAACAATATTACTCACTACCAAACATTATTTACACTTACTGCATAGACACCAAAAATTTCCAGAATGTACATTTATTTCAAGTGCACATGGAAACTTAGCTGGTGTAGACTAACCCTATTCTGGCTTATAACACAAAATAGAGTAATTTTATACAAACTTTGACTTTTAATAAGCAATTCCAGTGCTTTCTGTCCTGCATGGTTTCTGATGGTAAGTCAGCTATATTATTCATGCCATTGTTTTCCTGTATGTACCAGGCCATTTTTTTTTCTTTCTGATTTCAAAACTTCTCCTTTTCATGTTTGTACTTTGGATGTTTTACTCAAGAAAAACCTCTGACACCCTCTGATCCTCCTTTTCTCATCTTCTAGCATGGTAATAATATTACTGATGACTTTGGAGGAATTACAGATAATCTACCTAAGGTGACTACTCTTTATGATGCGTTTCAAGCCTTCTAAAGGAATGGAAGTTCAGTTCCAGTGATTGTGGTCTTTTTCCAGGAATCTAGGTTCTGTTGGGCTCCAGTCACTAAATGACTTCACTGTTAAAAGTGAGCCAAGGCCCAAGTCAAATACATCTCAATGGACTACTAGTTATTCCCATGATATGCAGTGGTAGAAGTCCTATCCCTGATGGGGTGACCACCTTGGCTTTCATCACCAATTCTATCAATTAGTAAGTGGACCCATGTCTAGTCCTAGATGGGCTAGCATGATATGAGCTGCTTGGACTAGCTTATGAGGAATGCATTGCTCTTTCTGTATTTTTCTCTGTGATGTGGTTTGGCTGTGTGCCACCCAAATCACATCTTCAGTTGTAGCTCCCATAATTCCTACGTGTTGTGGGAAAGACCTGGTCAGAGATAATTGAGTCACGGGGGCAGTTTCCCCCACACTGTTTACATCCTAATGAATAAGTCTCATGAGATCTGATGGTTTTATAAGAGGTTTCCCCTTTCACTTGGCTCTCTTTCTTTCTTGCCTGATTCCATGTAAGACGTGCCCTTCACCTTCCACCATGATTGTGAGGCCTCCCCAGCAACGTGAAGCTGTGAGTCCATGAAACCTGTTTTTCTTTATAAATTACCCTGTCTCAGATATGTCTTTATCAGCAGCATGAAAATGGACTAACACACTCTGGTTGCCTGATTTTGTTTTGGAGTATGCCATCCTTGAAATCTGAATTTTGACACAGAAAGAACTGAGAGTTACACATGGATTTTGGGAACACAGAACAAAGGAAACCTTTTTCAAAAATCTGCCTTCTTTCTGGCTTAGGTGGTGTATTCTTTCCCATGAATCAATTTAGTTGGACAGCATTCTATATTATGATTTGAGGTAAACCTCCATTCATTGATAAAGTGATTTTAACATTGTCTGGTCTCCTGTGATTATAGTTTCCTCTGGGTTCGCTGTCATGGGGTAAGATTTGGAAGATTTAGTAGCCTTCCCAGAGAAAATGTTACGTTAATTTTACTTTTTCATATTAAGTAAAAAGTGACTTTTTATGATTTCCTCTTGGAGTTCCTTCTCTCACACAGACATACATACATCCACATTTATATATATAAATTTATATAGATTTATATAAATCTTTTATATATAAAATTTCTATATATATAGAAATCTATATATAGAAATACATATTCTACAGAGATTATATATATAGACTTTTCATATTGTAAACGAGCAGCTTGTTTCTTCTACAATCCTATAACAAAAAATAAAAAATATATTATAAATTTATACTTGAACTCACAGAAAAATAATAAGAGGAATACTCAAAACATTGTATATTGAAATTCCTACAAGATATCTCACAGCATTTCTGGTAATATTATTTTGGGGAGTATGAAAAATTTTGAGCTGGATAATATGAGCACATTATTTTGTAGCTGGTTGAGTGACAGTTCTTAGGAAGTGATGAGGAGTGACTCTTTATGGCTTATTTTTAAGCTGTTGGAAGTTACTTAGGGTTGCACTGAAAATGCACCTTCTCTGGATTTTTCCTGTTTGACATGATTGCCCAGAGCTCAGATGAAGATGTAAAGACATGTTCATCTCACATGGCTTGGAACAATATTTTCCATTGTAAAGAAAATGAAAATGACTGGCCAAAATATGATGAACCTGAACAGGAAAAGAATAAAGTTTTAAATTTCATGTTTTGAAGGCAGCAACGAAGACTCCTAGTTTAACACTTTGTTAATTCCATTTGATAGATGCATTCTGTCAAGAGAAAGATTACCATCTCAGATTCTGATTAGATCATACCCAGGGTGATGCATTTATTTCTGATGGCCACATTTTCAGACACAAATTGAAAAACTATGGTAAATCCAGAAAAAAAGCTTTTGTCAGGTTCAAAAGACTCACAATGGTGTTATGTGAGGATCTATTGAAGGATTCCACATTCTTTTATTTATTTACTTTTTAGAGACAAGGTCTCACTCTGTTTCCTAGGCTGGAGTATAGTGGTATGATCATAGCTCACTGCAGCCTCACCCTCCTGGGTTCAAGTGATTCTCCCACCTCAGCCTCCTGAGTAGCTGGGACCATAGGCAACACAGCATTACTTCTGGCTAATTTTTAATTTTTTTTTATTTTTAATTTTTTTAGAGAAGGGGTTCCTGCTATGTTTCCCAGGCTAGTCTTGAATTCCTGGCCTCAAGAAATCCTCCTGCCTCTGCCTCCCAAAATGCTAGGATTACAGGCATGAGCCACCAGGCCAGTGGATTCCACCTTTTAAGGCCAAAGAAAAGATAAGGGACATGAGATCTGCTTTTTAGTACTGTATATGTGAGGAGTTAATACTTGTTATGCGTGTATATCCAGGGAGAACTAGCATAGACGAGTATAAGCTGGAAGAAAATTGTCAAGACTCTACTAAAGGCAGATGGTGTGATCACTAAAACTATTGCTTAAAATGAACCGTCTAGAGAGGCTACTGGCTTCCTGTAGACATGTTCAAAATGAGGCTGCCTATTTGCCGAATTTGATGGATGAGACTCAAATAGCGGGTCAGGACTGTCCCTGAGTGGATCTTAGAACTTTAAACCAACAAAGATCAAAAGAGACAAAGAAGGACATTATATAATGGTAAAAGGATCAATGCAACAAGAAGAGCTAACGATCCTAAATATATATGCACCCAATACAGGAGCACCCAAATACATAAGGCAAGTTCTTAATGACTTACAAAGAGACTTAGACTCCCACACAATAATAGTGGGAGACTTTAACACCC
>PVKP010052967.1:0-12188 GCA_004027715.1 Plecturocebus donacophilus | reverse complement strand
ACATTATATAATTCTTTTTTTTTTTTCAACACAGAGCCTCACTCTGTTACCCAGGCTGAAGTGCAATGTCATAATCACAGCTCACTGCAGCATCTAGCTCCTGGGGGCTCAAGTGAGCCTCCTAGGTCAGCTACCCAGGTAGCTGGGATGACAGACGCAGACCACTACATCTGGCTAATTTTTAAATTTTTTTTAGAGGCAGGGTCTCCCTATGTTACCCAGCCTGGTCTCAAACTCTTGGCCTCAAGTGACCCTCCCACCTCCTCCTCCCGAAGAGCCGGGATTATAGGTGTGAGCCACTGCGTGCAGCCCAGCGAGAAACAGAACATTCTAGTTTGATGGTGTTGCAGCCTCTGGACAGCCCCAGGAAATTGACACGTGTCAGAAAGGTGTTAAAAACACAATAGCACTAAGCTAAGCCTTCCTGCAAGCTGAGGCTTGAAGAGAGGCGAGGAGAGAATGCTGCCTCAGGGGCATGGCTCCACCTTCCAAGTTCCACAGCACGAAAAACACTCAAATTGGAAGGTGGGGCGTGGTGGGTTCTGGGTCTCTCTCCTGTCTGCTGATCGTGGCGCCTGGCACGCACGCTGAAGGTGTGAGTCACCGCTGGGTGAAAAGTTCAGTCAATGAACATTTACATCTTCTGCAGGAAAGTTGTGGGGGTGGGTGGGTGCTCTTCCCACTCTCCCACCCTCCTCTCCCTTTTCTGCCAGACCAGCCTCTGCCTCGGCATCTCCCAGAACCTGCTAATTAGCTCCATTGTGGTTTTGTTGAGATAACTCCAGGGGAACCATCAGCCGCCCATCACTGTGTACAAACAAGGCTCTTCATGCCAGGTTCGGGATTGTCTGCAAAGAACTGAGCCTTAAATTCCTGGGAGACAGGTCCAAAGCGTCTCCCCTAAACTTTGCCTCTGTCAGAGACTCCACTATCATTGTATGTTACTTCACATTAAATGTTCTCTCTGCTCCTCTCTCTGTCTCTCTCTCCCTGCAAATTCACTTCAAATGCCAAAGAGAAGAGGAACAGGTAGGAACATCCTGTTTGCTGCACACCTGCTCTGTGCTGGGCTCCATGTGGGGTTCATTTGGGAGTCCACTGAGTTAGCCGATTGGGAAAGCATTGGAGGATTTGGGAAGGCATGGGTTCAAATCCTGGCCATGCCATTTGCAAAATTCCACATCCTTTCCTAGTAAAACACTCAACAAACTAGGAATACAATGAAACTTTCTCAACCTAATAAGAGGCATCTACAGTGAATATCATGCTTTATGGTGAAAGACTGGATATTTCCCCCTAAGATCAGGAACAAGATGAGAATTCCGTCCCTCTACTTCTATTCAACATTGTACTAAAGGTTATAACCAGGAAACCAGGCAAGAAAAGAAAATAAAAGGCATTCATATTGGAAATGAAGAAATTAAACTATCTCTATTTGCACATGACATCATTTTGCATGTAGAAAATCCTAAGGGATACACTAAAAACCTATTAAAACTAGTAAATGAATTCATCAAGGTGGCAGGATATGAAATCAATACACAAAAATCCATTGTGTTTCCTATGCAGTGGCAATAAACAAAATGAAATTAAGAAACCAATTCCATTTACAATTGATCAAAAAGAATAAAATACTTTGGAATATATTTCCAAAAGAAGTGAAACTTATACTATAAAAATAACAAAATGTTGAAAGATTAAAGAAGACTTAAATAAATGAAAAGACATCCCATGCTCATGGAGTGGAAGAATAATATTGTTAAGATGTCTGTACTCCACAAACTGATCTACAGATTCAACCCAATCCCTATGAAAATTTCAGTTGGCTTTTTTGCAGAAATTGGCAAGCTGATCCTAAAATTCATGTGAAAATGTTCAAGGAACTTATAACAGCCAAAACAATCTTGAAAAGGAATAAAATTGGAGGACTCAAAAAGTCCTAATTTCAAAACTTATTACAAACTTACTGTAACCAGGACATGACATCCTGGCATAAGAATAGACATATAGATGAGTGGAGTAGAATTGAGAGTTCAGAATAAACCCTCTTATCTATGGTCAATTGATTTTCATCAAGGTTGTCATTCACTGGGGAAAGAATAGTCTTTTCAATAAGTGAGGCCAGGACAATTCTATATTCACATGCAAAAGAATGAAGTTGAACCCCCACCTCACACCATATACAAAAATCAACTCAAAATGGATCATAGACCTAAATGTAAGAGCTTAAACTATAAAACTCTTGGGAAAAAATGCAGAGGCATAAATCTTAATTATCTGGAATTAGGCAACAGATGAGTTTCTTTCCAGGTGATTAAAATGTTCTAAAATTAAAATGTTAAAAATGTTCTAAAAGGCCAGGCACGATGGCTCACACCTGTAATCCCAACACTTTGTGAGGCTAAGGTGGGTGGATCACCTGAGGTTGGGAATTCCAGACCAGCCTGGCCAACATGGCGAAACCCCATCTCTACTAAAAAAAAACACAAAACATTAGCTGGGTGTGGTGGTGGGGACCTGTAATCCCAGCTACTCGGGAGGCTAAGGCAAGAGAATCGCTTGAACCTGGGAGGCAGAGGTTGCCGTGTGATGATAGCACGCCACTGCACTCCTGCCTGGGCAACAAGCAAGAAACTCTGTCTCCAAAACAAATTATTTTCACCATGTTTGCCAGGCTGGTTTTGAACTCCTGACCTCAGATGATCCACCTGCCTCAGCCTCCCAAAGTGCTGGGATTACAGGTGTGAGCCACCGCGCCCGGCCATGATTGGTTACTCCTGAGGCCTCAGTCCTTGGCTTGCAGACAGCCGCCTTCTCCCTGTGTCTCTTCTTCACGTCATGCCCCCTCTATGTGGGTCTGTCTCTCTGTCCAGATTTCCCCTTTGTATAAGGACACCTGTCATATGGGATCAGGACCCACCGGAATGCCCTCATTTTAACTTTGCTTCTGTACACACCCTATTTTCAAATAAGGTCACATTCTGAGGTCCTAGGGCTCAGGACTTCAACATCTCTCTTTTGGGGGAATGCAGTTCAACCCCATAAAAGACCCTTTCCCTGACAGTGGCTTCGCTGATAGCCCTCAAGGATTTTACCTACTCCTGGACAAGGAGCTTGACATCCCCAAGACATATGACAAGAGACGCCAGACCCTAGCCCATAAATCATGAGCACCCTTTGTTGATTGCAATAAGGTCCAGGCTCTGGGGTAGGCAAGGGGATGCCTTGCAGCCAGCCTCCCAGCTCTAGGGCCTGGCTGGCAAGTGAAAAGATCAAGAGGCTTTATTCTCCCCCTCTCCCTGGGGGACGCAATGACAAATTCAGATCAGGTCTCCGTTGTCTCCTGATGCACACAGGGTCTCTTGGTTCATCTCTTCTCAAGAAGACAAGCTTGGATTCCCCACGAGCTGGGGTCTGTACTGGGTATTGTGTGCAGAGTCAGAGGGACACGCTTGGCAATGCCATCTGGACCCTTGCCACAAGCTTTACCAAGCCAAAGGCCTTCCAGTGCCATCAATGTGGGTCCTGAGTGTGGCACTTGGACCTTAGAGAGGCCACGTTAAGTTTTTTTTTTTTTTGAGACAGAGTCTTGCTCTGTCACCCAGACTAGAGTGTGGTTGCATGAGCATAGCTCACTGCAGCCTCGAACTCCTGTACTCAAGCAATCCTCCCAACTTAGCCTCTGAGTAGCTGGGATTACAGGGGTGCACCACCCCACCCATCTCATTTTTGTATTTTTTGCAGCGATGTGGGTTTCGCCATGTTGCCCAGGCTGGTCTGGAACTCCTGGGATGGAGCGATCCTGATACCTCAGCCTTCTGAGTAGCTGGGACTACAGGCATGTGCCACTACACCCAGCTAATTAAAAAAAAAAAATTTTTTTTTTGAGACTAAGTCTCACTCTGTCACCCAAGCTGGTGTGCAGTGGCGAGATCTGGGTTCACTGCAACCTCCCTGTCCTGGGTTGAAGCAATTCTCCTGTCTCAGCCTCCAGAGTAGCTGGGATCACAGGCAGGGACCACCATGCCCAGCTAATTTTTGTATTTTTAGTAGAGACAGGGTTTCACCATGTTGGCCAGGATGGTCTCGATCTCCTGACCTTGTGATCCGCCTGCCTCGGCCTCCCAAAGTGCTGGGATTACACGAATGAGCCACCGCGCCTGGCCAATTTTTTTTTTTTGTAAACATAGTGGTCTCATTCTGTTGCCCAGGCTGGTCTTGAACTCCTGGCCTCAGGTGGTCCTCCCTCCTTGGCCTCCCGAAACCCGGGGATTACAGATGTGAGCCACCATGCTGGCTTCACAGAGTGATTTTAAGTTCTGTGTACTGAGTTTGAAACACTATGTAATCATTGCTTGTCAAAGTTATTCCTGTCTAAGAACAGATCATTTCCCTTGAGCTTGTTAATATCCCTAGGATTTGTTAATTTCATGGCTGCAGTCTTTCTTGTTTTTCTTTGTAAACTTTGGTCTTACTTATTCATTTGACTTGTTACATTGTTACTTGCATTTGTGTTTTCATTTCTTTTGTACTTGCATCCAGGGAGACATGACCTAAAGTAACCCCAGCACTTTGGGAGGCCAAGGCAGGTGGATTGCCTGAGCTCGAGTTTGAGACCAGCCTGGCTAACATGGTGAAACCGCGTCTCTACTAAAAATGCAAAAATTAGCCAGACTTAGTGGGGCACACTTGTAATCCCAGCTAATAGGTAGGCTGAGGCAGTAGAATTGCTTCAATCTGGGAGGCAGGGGCTGCAGTGAGCCGAGATCATACCACTGCACTCCAGCCTTCCACTGAGTTAGACTCCATCTCAAAAAAAAATTCTTCCAAAAATAGACATTTATAAAAAGAAAATAAGAAAAAGACATTTAGGCCAGATGCGGTGGCTCACACCTGTAATCCCAGCACTTTGAGAGGCTGAGGCAGGTGGATCACCTGAGGTCAGGAGTTTGAGGCCAGCCTGGCCAACATGGTGAAACCCTGTCTTTGTTGAAAAACACAAAAATCAGCCAGGTATGGTAGTCCCCACCTGTAATCAGCTATAATCAGCTACTCGGGAGGCTGAGACAGGAGAATCGCTTGAGCCCAGGAGACAGAGATTGCAGCGAGCTGAGATGGTGCCATGGCACTCCAGCCTGGCTGACAGAGTGAGACCCGTCTCACTAAATAAATAAAAAATAAAAAGAGACATTTAGTTATTGTATGAGTCCATTCTCACGGTGCTCTAAGGAAATACTGAGACTGCGTAATTTATAAAGAAAACAGCTTTCATTGACTCACAGTTCCACATGGCTGGGAAGGCCTCAGGAAACTTACAATCACGGCAGAAGGCACATCTTCACACGGTAGCAGGTCAGAGAACGAGAGAGGGAGAAACTTGCCAAACATGGATAAAACTATCAGATCTCCTCAGCACTTGCTCACTCTTAGGAGAACAGCATGGGGAAACTGCCCCCAAGAGCCAATCACTTCCCACCAGGTGCCTCCCATGACACACGGGGAAAATGGGGATTACAATTCAAGATGAGGTCAGGCAATGGCTCACACCTGTTACCCCAGTGCTTTGGGCAGCTAGATCACCTGAGGTCAGGAGTTCGAGACCAGTCTGGCCAACATGGTGAAACCCCGTCTCTACTTAAAAAAAAAAAAAGCTAGGCGTGCTGGTGCACACCTGTGGTCCCAGCTACTTGAGAGGTTGAGATGGGAGAATTGCTTGAACCCAGGAGGCAGAGGTTGCAGTGAGCTGGCATCATGTCACTGTACTCCAGCCTGAGAGACGGAATGAGACTCTGTCTGAAAACACACACACACACACACACACACACACACACACACACTTCAAGATGAGATTTGAGTGGGGACATGGCCAATCCATATTAGTTAGCTAAAAGCAAACAAGTGGATGTAAGTAAACTATGAAGTCACTGACGGTATGCGCCGCACGGAAGGAAGTTTGAGCAGGATTAAAGTGAGGCCAGGATGAACCAGCTCCTTGAAACACACTGACACCCAGGCAGCATGGGCCTTCACAGACCCATTTAACAGTGGAAGAAACGGAGGCTTGGGGAGGTGCAGTCACTGGCCCAGGGACGCGTCTGGAGCACAGGTCAGCCCGACTACAGAAGCTGTCCTCTTCCTTCCCTGGTGGTCCTGCCTCTGGATGTTTTCTCCAGCTGTTCCTAACCACCTGGCTTATCCTCTGCCCATCTCTGCCACTTTATGCCCCTGCCACCTCCAGGAAGCCCTCCTGACTCTCCCAGCCCCGAGCCCCTGTGTCTTCTGTCACTATGAGAGCTGAGCTGGGGCCTTGGACAGGCAGGGGCTTATCCACCCTTCTGAGAAGGGAGCATACTATGGGGCTGGCTGGATACCTGCTGAGTTTGTGCGACCTTGCATAGGTGTGAAAAGGGTTAACTCACTTCATTTGCATACTGTGGCCACATGCATCTTGGGAATATGCTGCAGCATAATTGAACAGAGGAGGGGAGTTGCAGATATCCTGCAGGGGTGGATAAGAGGAAAAGGATTATTCTGGGCAAAGCTAGAGGATCCTGGGCTGGGGTAGGGGAAAGGAAGTAAGGCACAGATCACCCTAACTAATGTGGGGCCAGTTGGAATGATACTCTTCTTCCACTAACACACCAACTTAATTGCTTTTTTTTCCTTTGTATATTTTCTCTCAGATTATGTTAATCTTGGTTTACTTATCTTTAGATTGGGCACATAGCACTTCTGAAAGTTAGCAAACAGCAATGTTGATGGGCGGTTCAACTCCCCCCCAATGTTAACCACTGTGCAGGCCAGTCTGTAAGTCAATCAACAAGCATCCACAAGCAGCTTCTAGTTGAGTTTCATCACATGCAGGTCTTAGAGTAGTATGTGGCACACAGCAGACACTTAATAGATGTCACAATTTCTTTTCTTCTTCTTTTTTTTTTTTTTTTTTTTTGAGATGGAGTCTCGCTCTTTCGCCCAGACCAGAGTGCAGCGGCACAATCCTGGCTCGCTGCAACAACCTCCGCCTCCGGGGTTCAAGGGATTGTGCGCTTCAGACTCTTGAGTAGCTGGGATCACAGACCTGCACCACCATGCCCCGCTGATTTTTGTATTTTTGGTAGAGACAAGGTTTCACCATGTTGGCCAGGCTGGTCTGAAACTCCTGACCTCAGGTGATCCACCCGCCTCGGCCTCCTAAAGTGTTGGGATGACAGGCGTGAGCCACTGCGCTTGGCCAATATTGTTATTTCACACTTTCAGAGGAGACAGCAGACATGGGTATGAACTTAACCCTCCTGCCGCCACCCTCGCTGGCTCCCACCCACCCCAGCCCACAGGGAATGGCTTAAACCAGGAGGCTGGGACCATGAGGCTGCAAGTGGGATCGTCCTGGCAGCGGGGATGTTGCACAGGATAAAACGGGAAGGGCTAAATAAATCTGCTGGAGATGTGTCCCAATTACCCGCTCCAACTCCTCTGCCTGTGCCTGGCACTCTGGGGCCCTGGAGAGGGGAGTTTTTCTGATGCCCGAGGGGCTCAGGGCTGCTGCGGCATTTCAGATGCAGCACACGGGTCCCCCAGCCTGTGGCCGCTGTCCTTGTCCCCCAATATTGTCATAACTTCTTTTTGTGGGGGGGACAGAAAGAAACCCAAATATTGGTTTCTGAGCTGGTAAGGCCATAGTCATAGAACAACAGAGGCTTCCAACAGGATGACCGCCCGCTACGTGCCGTCACCCAAGACCTTCTCCTGCAGCTGGGCAGCAAAAATGAATGCTGAGATCAGGTTGATTTTTTTTTTTTTTTTTGAGATGGAGTCTCACTCCGTCTCCCAGGCTGGAGTGCAGTGGTGTGATCTTGGCTCACTGCAACCTCCGCCGCCCAGGTTCAAGCGATTCTCCTGTCTCAGCCTCCCAAGTAGCTGGGATTATAGGCACGTGCTGCCATGCCTGGCTAATTTTTGTATTTTTAGTAGAGACGGGGTTTCACCATGTTGGCCAGGATGGTCTCAAACTCCTGACCTCATGATCCACCCGCCTCGGCCTCCCAAAGTGCTGGGATGACAGGCGTGAGCCACCTCGCCCGTCCCAGACTCCTTTGGTTCTCTTTTTGCAGCTGAGCAAACTGAGGCTCAGAGAGGGAAGGGTGGTGCTAACCCTCCAACAGCTTGGGAGAAGCAGGGCTGGGCTTCCGGCCGTAGATCTGACTCCGGCTCATTCCTTAATTCACTTATGCATCCAACAGATGTTTATTGAGCAGCTACCAAGTGCCAGGCACTGTTCTAGGCATCAGGAAAACGCAGGGGCCAAAATAGGGCAATACCCGCAGCCCTCAAGGGCTGACATTTTTAATAGGAGAGATGGGCACGAACCAGATTGAAAGAAAAAATCTACCGTGGTCCAGATGGCACAGGCCAAGGAGGAAAATGAAACGGAAAGGGGAAAGGTCAGGGGTGCAACTACACACAGGCAGTCACAGGAAGCCTCACTGTGATGGGGTTTTTGTTTGTTTTTTGAGACGGTCGCACTCTGTCGCCCAGGCTGGAGTGCAGTGGCGTGATCTCAGCTCACTGCAACCTCCGCCCCCAGGTTCAAGCGCTTCTCGTGCCTCAGCCTTCAGAGTAGCTGGGATTGCAGGCATGCACCACCACACCTGGCCCATTTTTGTATTTTTAGTAGACACGGGGTTTCATCATGTTGGCCAGGCTGGTCTTGAACTCCCGGCCTCAAGCAGTCCACCTGCCTCGGCTTCCCAAAGTGCTGGGATGACAGGTGTGAGCCACCGCACCAAGGCCAGGATGAAGTGGAGAAGAGCCTTCCAGGTAGAGCGCACAGCCCACGCAAAGGCCCCGGGGCAGCACCATGCCTGGCGCACTGGAGGATCACCAAGGAGGCCCGTGTAGCCGGAGCAGAGTGAGGAGGGGGAGAGAGGGCAGGAACAGGGCAGGGTGCAGGGACTTCTTGGCCACAGGAAGACTTGGGCCTTTCCCCTGAGGGAGGTGGGAGCCATGGAAGGTCACAGGCAGAGGAGGGGCAGGACCTGATTCAGATGCTCACAGGCGTCCTCTGGCTGCTGCTGCGGGGAGGACAGACTGTGAGGAGGCAGAGTGGGACCCATGTGACCAGGGTGGAGCCTGCTGCGCTGGCCCAGGTGGGCGATGCTGGGGCTGGATCCCGGGAGAGGCTCAGGGAGTGGGAGAAGTGGCCCGTTTGGGGACAGAGATGGAGTGACCCTCAGCCACACTTCTGACCTGCTTGCAGGCTTCGTGGGACCTGGACAACCTGCAGGCACCGATAACGGCCACATGCTCATCATTAACCCAGAGGATGGGGGTTCAGGGGGCTGCTACCTGGCCAGGATTTGACCCACGGGTGTATATACCCATCAGGGGCAGGAGCCAGAATGCCCCAGTTTCCTGGTGTCCCAGCTGCTACCCCCAGGTCCTGTGCAGCAAGGTCTAGGTGTGCACACCCCCATCCCCAGGCCGGGCCGCCTGCGCCCCAGCAACTCCATGTATTGGTGCCCGTTCTACCCTTCTGCACAGCTGTGCATTCCCCTGAGCACTTTAGCAGGAGTCCCCAGAGGGCGGAGCAGGAGGCACCAATGACCTCACTCTCACGGCCAGCCACTGCCAGTATCCACCAGACCCGGTCAAGATCCAAAGACACTGGGAGGCCGAGGCGGGCAGATCACGAGGTCAGGAGTTCCAGACCAGCCTCGACAACATGGTGAAACCCTATCTCTACTAAAAATACAAAAATGAGCCGGGCGTGGTGGCGCACGCCTGTAATCCCAGCTACTCGTGAGGCTGAGGCAGGAGAATCGCTTGAAACCGGCAGACAGAGGTTGTGGTGAGATGAGATCACGCTATTGCACTCCAGCCTGGGGGACAGAGTGAGACTCCATCTCTAACAATAAATAAATAAAAAGGTCCAAAGACAACCAGAGTTCCCAGATGACACCAGGGCTGGAGGCGGCGCCTGAAACAGCATTTCACGAGCGCAGCCTCTGTTCCAGGCACTGTTCCTGGGGCTTTCAGATGACCCCTGCCCTCACAATCCTAGGTCTGTGCCGTTACTGCCACATGTTATGGGCGAGACAGAGAAAGCCTGAGGACCAGCCCACATCCGCACAACATAGCCAGGACTGAAAACTCTCTCTGTATAAAGGCTGTCCCTAAGTCTCAGGTGGAAGCCCCCTCTGCTCTCAAATCAAGGGCAAGGTGAGGGGCCTGAGAGGTCAGTGGTCAGTGGATTTCGTGGAGCAGAGATCCCTTCCTGACACAAGCTGGACTTGCATACTTCCAACGATGGGAGCCTCACTCCCTGCACAGGCGAGGCACCTTGGTTTTGGCCAATGCTGAGAGTTAGATAATGTTTCCTTTTAACCACCTGCACTCCCCTTCCTTCCTTTAGTCTCCTTCCTTTGACCCTGCTCCTCCTCTTCAGAAGCTGTGCAGAAAAAATCGCCCTCCCCTCCTTCCCCTTCCTCCAATCCTTCCTCTTTCTTTCTTCTCCCTCCATCTCTCTTCTTCCTTCCTCTCCTCCACCTCCCTTTCTCCTTCTCGTCCCTTTTTCCTCTTTCTTCCCCTCTCCATTCTCCCTCCGCTTCCTGCCTTCCTCTCCTCTTCCTCCGTGAAACCTTTTCAGCTGTTCCTCTGAGGATCAGAACTTGACAGAAAAGGTGAACCCCTGAACTTGGAGTCAGACACTTCATTACCTTGAAACTCTGTAACCCTGGGGAAGTCATATCTCTCTGAGCCTCCGTTTCTTCATCTGTTGTTGTTTTTTTTTAAGTAATATTCCTGTCTTGCTTTCCCCTGTAGCCTCAGAGCCTAGCTCAGGGCCTGAGACACAGTAGTTGCTCAATAAATGTTTGCCAGATGAACAAATGTTGGTGCCCTTCCCTTTTCCGTTCACTTCTTGGCCCGTTGATTATTCCTTGTACGCCCCAGATCCCACCCTGATCAAGAAAGGGCTTGGCTGGACCTTGCTGCCAGCGTGGAACTGAAAAGTTAGACCAAGTCTACCTCGGGGTTCCTGTCCTTGTTGAACAATTTGCATTTAACTCGTGGACTGTAATAGTTAATTATGTCATTAGCTGCTTAACATGTCTTCCCACGCATTCTGTGTGCTAAGAGGGCAGGGCAGGGAGTTGTATTCACATTGTTCATGCTTGTAGTTCCAGCACCTTGGACAGCACCTGCCACACATTAGGTGCTCAATAAATAAATACCTGTGTGGGTGGCTGAGGGGTGGGGTGAGGGGATGAACAGAGCATCGTATATCCTTTTCTGCTTCCTTTTTCCTTACGGTCCATCTATCAAGTTTTCTGAACCAAACACATTCCTCTCAGTGAGGTTTCAGGCAGACTATGTGGCACCATCACCTCCCTTGTTTTGCTCTCCATACTCCTGTTAATGCAATCAGCATGTTTTCTCCCTTTCTCTGCTTCTCTTCTTCAGGAGAGGAAAATGTTAAAAATGTGATGGTGCAGTCGGAAGTGTTTTAAGCCCTCAGACAACTCAGACTTGAGAATCAAGTGATGGAAGAAGAGCTAAAAAAAAAAATACATTCTCGTTTATTAGGAGGAGAAAGAAAGTGCCATTTCAATAAGATGGAGGCTCGTTAATGCCGGAATATAAAGATAGACACTTCCTGTCCTCGACAGGCAACCCTCACCCACAGCTGCGAGCGCCGGTCCCTCGAGTGGCTGGGGCAAGACAGCTACAAAGAGAATCTGATTGCTCCGGAGTTGAAGCCCAATGTGTTCGCACAGCCATGCCAAGATTCAGTGAAGGTCACACGGGATGTGAGATGCTGTGGGGAGGGTTGTCCTTGGGAGTCTCCTAGGACACGCGAAGGCTCCGCCCCCGTGAGAAGAGGATTCGCCCTCCTAGTCTGTTACATTCGGGGTCTGGTCTGAGCCAGGTCTTGCACAGATGTCCCTTGTCCCGGGGAAGGAAGTTTCTAGCAAACACTCAGGTACTCGCTGCATGACCTTTGGCACATGTCACCTCCTTGCTGGGCCTCAGTTTCCCCATCTGCCAAATGTAAAGAATATCTTAATACTTAACACACTAAGAGTAGCTATGATGGTTTGCTGTTATTATTAGCTGTTCTTATTCTTCTCACAGGTGCTTCCATGACACCCCTGCTAGTGTGTCTGTCCAGCCCGTGGGGCCTTTCTTGA
>PVKP010052966.1:0-12187 GCA_004027715.1 Plecturocebus donacophilus | reverse complement strand
AAAAAAAAAAAAAGAAAAGAAAACGCCAAAGGGAACAGAACCTCTCACGCTCTCCAACTCTGCTCTCTGGTTGCCATGGGAGGCCCTGGGCAGAAATGGCCACTGAGGCCCGGCTTACTTATGGGAGACACTGGGAGGGACCAGCTGGCCTTCCAGGTACATTCCGAACACAGAAGCAGATAGGATCCTCCTTCTCTTCAGCCTCAGAGAGAGATCTAACGCCCTTGAGCCTCTCTGTCTCCTTTTTCCTGAGCAATCATGCCTTCATTTCTTTCCTTTTCCATCTGTTACAGGTAGTTAGCCAAGCATGAAAGCGGCAGAAGAGGGCTCTTCCCCCACCCACCAGGAATGTCAGGCAATCATTGGTGATGATTTCACAGTTATCACATTGCCTCGCTAAAAATGATAACTCAGCAGCCGGTGCCAGGGAGAGACAATCTCCTGATGCTCCACAGCTGTTACATTAAAGTGTTAATTGAATGCAGGGGCCAGGGAGAAGCAAAAAGGGCTTCCAATAAAATCTCAGATATTGGGCGAGTGAGCCCAGGCATGCCCATTAAGAGACAAAATGGAGGACTACGACCTTCCAGGGCCTCAGAAAGCCTCCGACGGGCATGCGTACAACTTCCTCAACGCACAGGCCGCCTCGCCTCCCAAGCTAAGGAGGGCACCGCGCATGCGGCCAGTCCACGCTGAGGGAAGAATCATGGGAAAGAGGCGCAAAACGCTGGGAGTGGGCCAACCTGTAAAGTCCTAGGATCAAGGGTAAACATCGCACTTGACCTTCACAGTGCCCACTTGGGTCTCTTCCAACTGTACTTTCCTTTCTTTACTGTTCTAAAGCTTTTTTTTTTTTTTTTAGACGGAGTTTCGCTCTTGTTACCCAGGTTGGAGTGCAGTGGCGCGATCTCGGTTCACAGCAACCTCCTCTGCCTCCCGGGTTCAAGCAATTCTCCTGCCTCAGCCTCCTGGGTAGCTGGGACTACAGGCACACGCCACCACGCCCAACTAATTTTTTTTGTATTTTTAGTAGAGACAGGGTTTCACCATGTTGACCAGGATGGTCTTGATCTCTTGACCTCGCGATCCACCTGCCTCGGCCTCCCAAAGTGCTGGGATTATAGGCGTGAGCCATCGCCCCCGGCCTCTAAAGCTTTTTAATACACTTCTACTCTTGCTCTGAAACTTGCCTTCGTCTCTTTTTCTGCCTTATGCCCCTCAGTCAAATTCTTCTGAGGAGGCAAGAACTGAGGTTGCTGCAGTCCGGTATGGATTCGTCCGCGATAACTCAAGATACTTTCCACCCCTAACACGTCTACCATCATCTGTCCACAAAACCTCTGGAATAACTACATCTCTTTCTCTGAGAAATTTCTCCTGTTTATCCACCTTCCCTCTTTCCCAACCTCAGTCCTTCTCTCTAGGATCTGAATTCTAAATAAATTGGCTGTCAGTTTAATATCTGAGAATTGAGATGGTGCAATACTACCTAGGCACAAACTCTGCCTCCCCAAGCTATAATCTTAAACTCTGTTGTTACATTCATAACAAAGCAAGCTGCCCGTGAAGGAGCACTGCATTCTTAGATCTTAAGAAAGAATATTAGGTGAGTGATTAGGCAGTTGAGCTGGGAGACTTATCTGCCTTTGCACAGTTATCATAGATTTGCTGCTGTTATGTGCTATCTCTGTTTACTGCTAAAGGATTAGAGGCATCTCCACAGACGGAAAAGGAGCAGGTGGCTTCCCATACCCACTCTTCCCACCTAGGCAAGAACTATGGGTCAAGGTACAGAAGAACATGGCAGATGGCCCAGATAGGATTTGAAGCAGGGAGCTAACAAGCTCAGAATCACAAAGGATACACGGAGAAAGTAGAGACTCAAGAGGTATACTGAAAATTAGCACAGAAATAAACTTGGGCCACACAATAAATGGGAAAACAGGGCAATTGTGTTGAGTTAAAAGTGGTTTTCTTCTTTTTGTTGGATTAAATATCACAAAAAGCATGGAGGATTTATTAATATATGCCTTTGTTTAAGGAGAGCATCTTTTATTTTTTTTCCAAATAAAACAATGTCTTCAAAGAGAACTAAGACTACAAATGAATGTTTTAAAAGAAATGCAGGAGGATAAATTAGGAGGCAGGAAACAATGTAAACAAATATTTGTGTCCAATTATTGAAAGTGTTTCAATAAGCATGGATAAAGTGGCCTTTAAGCAATCCTAATACAGCTGAAAAAGGCAATTTCAGCAAAGAAGAGAGATTTGCCTATCTCTACAGGGGATAACAAAAGTATCTTAGAAATAGATACACTTGCATCTGCTTATAGTATAAATTGCTGTGAATTGAGATGCAGCATTCTGAAGAAAGTAGCATGGAATTCTGACACAGAGCTTGACTGGAGTGGTTCTGGCCTTGCATCTCTGTGATTTTGAGAGTTTTTTGACCCCTCTGGGCCACAGGTCCTCATCATTAAAAGGAGGGGGCTGGGGCTTAGATCATCTCAAGGTCTCGCCTGTTCTAGAATTATTTATTTATTAAGAAAGCATCATAAAAGTATAATTAGCCTAAAATTTGGGCATTCATCTTGTTCTTTCATACCTTATGAAGGGATTGCTTGGCCCTTTTCCTGAAAAACTCTTTAGTGGAGCTGTTACATTGTGAGCTTTGGACCGAGCTAGACCTGGAATAGATGTCAACTCTGTCACGTAGTGGCAGTGTGACTATGAACAAGGGATATGAGTGGGCTCTTTGAATCTGTGAAGAGGATCAGTAAAATGCAGTATTTACCTCATGGGGTGATAGGAATGAAATGACATCTATCACATACAGAGCTTAGTGTAGCATTTGGCCTTCAGTGAACACATGATAAATGATCTATTGTAAACTATATGTTGTACCTGTATCATGCAAAGCACATGAAAGAGTCAGCATGGGTGCCAGCTCTGGAACCAGACTTCTTGGGTTGAAACTCTCCATTGGCATTTCTTAGCTATGTGGCCTTGGGAAGATTACTTAATTCCTAGTGGTTCAATTTCCTCATTTGTAAAATAGGGATTATAATAATAGTATTTACCAAATTTGGTTGTTGTGAGGTATGAATGAGTTAATAATAAAATTGTTAGAACAGTGCCTAGCTCAGGGCAGGTGGTATTAAAGAAAATGCTCAGATCATCTTTTAATTAGAGGCCAATGGTCAGAATATACTTCAACAACAACAAAAAAAGTTTTTTAAATTAGCAGCTTAAAATTTAATTACTTTTACTTAATTTAAGGTACTTTTTTGTTTTAGAGACAGATGTTGCTGTGTCACCTAGATTGGAGTGCATTGGTGCAATCACAGCTCCTTGCAGCCTCAAAATCCTGGGCTCAAGCAGTTCTCTTGCCTCAGCCTCCTAAGTAGCTGGGACTACAGGTATGCATCACCAAGACTGGCTAATTTTTCAAATTTTTTTTTTTTTAGAAACAGGGTCCCCTATGTTGCCATAGCTGGTCTTGAACTCCTGGCCTTAACTGATCCTCCTGTTTTGGCCTCCCATAGTGCTGGAATTACAGGCATGAGTCACTGTGCCTGGCCTCAAAACTTTTAAATAAGTATTTGTCTTCTAGTGGACAACCTGAATGCCATCAGGATTGGAGGTGGGAGCCATGGTGACTCCTTAGGAAGTTCTTCCTTTAATTTAGACAGAACTGGCTGTAAACTCCTGGCTGGCAAATGTTTTCTCTGATTAGTATGCATCCTTTCCAGCATGACATTAGAAACTATAAGATGAAATTAGCTGCTTTTGTGTTACTAAAATAATAGGTAAAATACTACATGCAATGAATTTTGTGACATTTCACATTTAGTCTCAGCTCAGGGCATTTAAAATGAAGCTCTGACCTTTTCCTCTTGCATCTGAGAGATGCTCTTGATTTTCCATTTATTTGAAAATGGGCATGACTCATACAAGTCAACAGAACGCTATGCCTTATTCTCTGATCCTGCTTTATGGCTGAGTTAGAACAGTCATTTAGTTTTCTTTGGTGTGGTATGAGGCTTTTGGTGAAGAACACTGAGTTCAAGTATTAGTGAGATAAAAGATTAGTGAAATAAAAGAGATTTTAATAGATGTGATTTCAGGTAGATGGAGATTCATAATATTGATTAAAAAGTCAACTGTCTTCTGTGATATAACTTATCTTGATGAACTCATCTAAAATTGTAGAAAGCAATATCAGACTTGCACAACTATATTCCAGTCAATAGGCACTGAAATGATGAAGTATCATTTTCTGAATTATAGGAGTGTCTTCAAAATTATAGGAGTATCTTTATACCCCAAGAAGCAGATTTCTAAAATTTTGATGGTAATAAATGTGTGAAAATTCATTTTGCTGATGTTTCCTCTCACTGTGTTTTCAGGAAAGAAAATGTTCATCATAATCAGCTACTTTGATCTCAAAAGTCCCTTTTGGCTATAAAATTCTGACTTTTTTTTTTTTTTGGAGACAGAATCTGTCCCTAAGGCTGGAGTGTAGTGGCCCCATCACTGCTCACTGCAGCCTTGACCTCCCCGGGCTCAAATGATCCTTCCACCTCAGCCTCCCAAGTAGCTGAGACCACAGGCATGTGCCACCATCCCTGGCTAATGACTGATTTTTTGAACATCCACATTGCATAAGGCACTTTCATTAATGTTGGCTATTATACCAAATGCTGAAACAGGCTCCAGAACCTCCCAGGGAATCTTCCTTCACACAAGAATATATGCTCTCTCCAATTACTGTAGTATTCTGCAAGTGACCCATTGTGACTTCAGGAATAATTGACTCTACTGTTAAGATTTTTTTGAAGTATTCATCACCAATCTTTTTAACATTCACAGATCTTGGGAGAGCCTCTTTTGCTGAATCATTTTCTTGGAACTACTTTATTATGAAAATTTGAAAATTCAGAGAGGTCTTGACATCATTCAAACATCAGGGGCAGGAAGTACCGTATGGTTATTTTAAGAAATATGAGAGCACAGTGTTTGGTATTCAGTGGGTGTTCCCTGAATAGTATTTGAATCAATAAATTTAAATTTTACAGATGTAGGAATGAATATATGGTTAAGGAGGAAAAGTACTGAAATAGGTCAAAGGTGCCATTTGTGATACTGAAGGAGGAGTGCTCACAATTAATGGTTGCCGTGAAAGATGCTCTTCAGATTGGGCACATTTCAATGAAGAGGCTGTATACTCTTATTTCTGCATAAGTAGACAAAACACGTCAAAGAAAATGAAAGATGCTGCTTTTGCTTTAAAAATAAGTAGAAGATTTTCATGTTAATTTTGTAATTTTTATATACAAGTCTTTGGACTCAATATTTTTGAAAAGGCACATAAATCTGTTTTATCTTTAGAGAACATCTTGGTTTTTCAATCATTTAAAATGCCAAGATATGCTTTCTGGGACTCAAGGCATGATCATATGTTAATGTCTGCTCAATAAAGCATGGAATTCTATAAATACTTTTTATTTCTATTGATCAGCCATCTGACTGAAAAAGAGGCAAATGTGAAAATAAATTCCAGTATTGTTTTCCTAGGCTCCCACACTTGTGCCCTATCTGTAAGGCTGCCATTAGGACTGAGTGTGGTCTAGTGAAGAACGGAGGAGCTTCCCGGCAGGGACATAATATTTAGAATTCTAGCTCAGCCATTTTCTAGCAGGCCTTCTGCATGCTACTTAACCATTGCAGGCCTCCATTTCTGTCTTTGTAAAATGGGAATAATATTTATATCATAGGATTATTACACACATTGCCTAACATACTGTAGATTTTTTTTTAAATTTTATTTTGAATTAATTTTAGGCTTACAGAAAAGTTGCAAAAGAAGTACAGAGAGTTCTATGTGAGGAGGCTTTTATTTTAAAACCAGTGTTAATTTCCTCCTGTTCCTATCAATGTAAATTTAATCTTTGTGTTTCTACTTCAAAAGCAAAGTTGGAGCTTCAAATTTCTCCTTCCCCTTGATTTGGCTTCCTCAGCACATCTCTCTCTCCCTCCCTTTCTTTTTAAATAGATTTACTTTTTTTGAGATGTTTTAGGTTCACAAATTGAGTAGAAAGTATAGAGATTTCCCATATAACCCCTGCACCCACACATGAAAAGCCTACCCAACTATCAACATCCCACATCAGGGTGGTACATTTGTTATGGCCGTTGAACCTACAATCACACATCATTATCACCCAAAGTCCATAGTTTACTTTTTTTTTTTTTTTTTTTTTTTAAAGACAGAGTCTTGCTCTGTCACCCAAGATGGAGTACAGTGTTGCCATCGCAGCTTACTGCCGCCTCGACCTCCTGGGCTCAATTGATCCTCTCGCCTTAGCCTCCTGAGTAGCTGGGACTACAGGCACACACCACCATGCCTGGATAATTTTTGTATTTTTTGTAGAGATGGGGCTTGGTCATGTTATCCAGGCTGGTTTTGAACTCCTGGGCTCAAGTGATCTGCCACCCTTGGCCTTCCGAAATCCTGGGATTGTAGACATGAACCACCATGCCGGGTCTATAGTTGACTCTTGGTGTTGTACATTCTATGAGTGTTGACAATGTAAAATGACATACACCAAGCATTTTAGTACCTTAAAAAATGTTTCATTTTCCTAAAAATCCTCTGTGCTCTGCCTATACATCTTTCTCTCCCCAGTAACCCTTGTCAATCACTAACCTTTGTATTATCTCCATAGTTTTGCCTTTTCCATTGTGTTATAGAGCTGCAATCACACAGTATGTAACCTTTTCAGACTGGCACTTAATAATGTGCATTTAAATTTCATCCATGTTTTTTTTCAGGGTTTATCATGGCTTTCCATTTCTTTTTAGCACTGAATAATATTCCATTGTATAGAATGCAGCATGGTTAATCCATTTACCTATTGAAGGAAATTTTGGCTGCTCCCAGGTTTCAGCAATTATGAACAAAGCTGCCATAAATATCCAGGTGCAGATTTTGGTGAGGACATAAATTTTCAACTAATTTGGGTAAAAACCAAGGTCATGATTGCTGGATTGTAAGAATATGTGTGACTTTATTTAAAAAAACCTGTCAACCTGTGTGGCAAAGTAGCTGCACCATTTTACATTCCCACCAGCAATAAATGACAGTTCCTCTTGTTCCACATCCTCTCCAACATTTGGTATTGTCAGTGTTTTGAATTTTTGCCATTCTGATAGGTATGTAGTGGTATCTCATGTTTCAGACTTGTTTTTTAGTGCTTGAACTCTTGAGTAGTCAAAATCTTTTTCTTTAGGAAACCTCTGGACTCTTAGATAAATTAATAGGTCAAACTAATAAATCAAGAGAGATTGGAGTTTCACTTTAGTTAATATACTCGTGATCCAAGGATAGTACTGGATGATATTGATTTGGGCAGTGCTGAAGTATTAAATTAAGGGTATTTGCCATCCCAGAAACTGTATAGTGGTGGTAAGCAAGGGCTTTGGAATCATTTCAGACATCTGGGTTTGAATCTTTACTCCTCCCTTTATAAATAGTGCAATGGACAAGTTAATGAAATTCTCTAAGCTAGTTCCTCATTTAAAAATAAAAATAATAATACATACTTCATGAAGTAATATATATAAGTTTATGGATTTTAAGCTCTTAGGGTAGTATAAACACAATGTATTTTGATTTTTTTATTATTAGTGACAAATTATGAAAATTTTATTAAGTTTTAGTATGGAATGTAGTTTTTTTTTTCTTTTGCGGGTCAGTTTTACAGGAAGTAATATACTTCTTGAATGTGTTGGGTTACTTTCCACAATGTCCTGAAGTATTAGAAATTTCATCTCAAACCTCTGTAGTAGCAATTCAGCTAAAAGTGGGCCAGAGTGAGGATGAAATTGTGAATGGTTGGATATCACAAGGTAGAGCAATCTTGAAGATAGCAGATTTGGCCACAGCCCAAAAATACAGTCCAGGTGCTAAGTCCAGTAGCCAGAAAGTGAGTTTAAAATTTTTGACCACATTGTACAGCATAATCTGATTAAGTTATACTAACATTATGATGAAATATTTCCTCAGTTTTATGTTCTCTTTACTTATAGATGTTTCTTCAGCTTTTTTGAGGTATAATTCAGAAATAAAAATTGTACATATTTCTGGTAGACACATGTTTTGATACATGTATACATTGTGAAATGAATACCAAAATTGAGGTAATTAACATATCCATCACTATCACCTCACACAGTTATTCTTTTTTTGTGTGTAGGTGGTAAAATTTAAAATCTACTCTCTTAGCAGTTTTCAAGGACACAATACATTTTTATTAACTGTAGTCACCATGCTGTGCAATAGATCTCCAGAATTTATTAATACTGTCTAACTGAAACTTGTGTCATTTAAATAACATCTTCCCATCCATCTCCTTACCTTCAGGCCCTGGTAACCATCATTCTACTCTCTGCTTCTTTAAATTCAACTTTTTCAAGAGTCCACATATAAGTGAGACTATAAAGTGTTTGACTTTCTGTGTCTGGCTTAGTTCACTTAGTGTAGTGTTCAGTTTTATCCAGGGTTGTTGCAAATGACAGGATTTCATTTTTTTCTAAGGCAGAATAATATTTCATTGTGTATATAAGCCACACTTTCCTTGTTTATTCATCCCTTGATGGACACTTAGGTTGATTCCATATCTTGGCTATTGTGACGAATGCTGCAATGAACATGCAAGTGCTGCTATGTTTTTAATATACTGATTTCATTCCCTTTAGATATTTATGCAGAAGTTGGAATTGCTAGATCCCATGGGAGTTTTATTTTTAATTTTTTGGGGAACTTCATACTGTTTTACATTCCTATCAACAGTGCCCAAAGGTTCTCTTTTCTCTACAGCTTCTTATCTTTCATCTGTTTGATAATAGCTATTCTTACAAGTGCGAGACGATATCACATTGTGGTTTGAATATGCATTTCCCCGATGATTAGTGTTGCTGAACATTTGTTTTATATACCTCTTAGCCATTTGTATATCTTCCTTTGAGAAATGTATATTCAGGTTCTTTGCTCAATTCTAAATAGGATTTTTTTTTCTTGCTAGTGAGTCGTTTGAGTTTTTGTTTTTTTTTTTTAATGTGTGTTGGACAGTATCCCCTTATCAGATATGCAGTGTACAAATATTTTCTCCCATACTGTATGTTGTCTCTTCACCCTGTTGATTGCTTCCTTTGCTTTGCAGAAGCTTTTTAGTTTGATGTAATCCCATTAGCCTATTTTTGCTTTTGTTGTCTGTGTTGTTGGGGTTATAGCCAAAAAAATCATTGCCTAGACCAGTGTCAAGAAGGCTTTTCCCTATGTTTTTATCTAGTAGTTTTACAGTTTGATGTCTTACATTGAAATCTTTATTTTGAGTTGATTGTTGAATATGGTGTGAGGTAAGGGTCCAATTTCATTCTTCTGTATGTAGATATTTATTTTTCCCAACACTGTATATTGGAGACTATCTTTTCCCCATTGTGTTCTTGGTATCCTTGTTGAAGATCAGTTGGCCATAAACACATGGGTTTATTTCCTGGCTCTCTATTCTATCTTCAGACTTCTCCATATATTCTTAAAAAGTCATATAATATGAAGTTTAAAATTTTTCAGTGTCGTTTTTATCTCTGTATTAAAACAAAAAATACAGTATCTCATGCAATGGAAAAATAAAGATAGTTTGATTTTGATGGATGAAGAGATTCTGTTCCAAATTTTTTCTTCTGGAGAAAAGGAAGAAACTAACATTTTCTGGCTTTTACTATATATAGACTTTCTCTTCCTTAACAGAGTAATTGGTTTCTGAAAAGCCTTTCTTAGAATAAAGCCTAACTTGAAACTTCAATTACTATTAAAAGATTTCTATACATTTTTAATGCACATCTGAGTCCCCAAACAAAAACCATTTATATTAAAAACATTACGTTCTATTAAAATGGAAAGCACTCCCAGGGGAAGGTGAGGCAACTTCAAGATTTGCAACTGCAGAAAGCTGTTCTTAACCCAGCACTGGAGGGACAATGGGAAAAGTTTTTTTTTGTTTTTTTTCCAAAGCCCAGGCCATCAGCCTTAACAGCTGAAATCCAGAAGAGATCCTACTGGAATGGTCACCTCCCTTTATCTTCTCTTTTCATTTCTATCTTCCCTCAGTGCCTTCTGTTGTCTAAAATTACCCAGAAGCAAATTGAGAAGGAAGTTTGGGAAAACGTTGCCAGGATTTAGCTTCCTATGGTACAGAGAAGAGCTGAGAGAGAAGGCAAATGGATCTGAGAGCAAATAGTTAAGTAACTGGCACAATCATATAGCAAAGTAGTGCCCCAGCTGAAATACATAAGATACAAAATAGTTCTAAATGCAAAGATAACGCTTAGTAAGCTAAAGTAGGAGTATTCAGTGTAACACTTCATACAACAGAATTCTTATAGCCTATTTGGATTTTTTTTTTGGTACTTTATTGCATTAGATATTGAATTAATTACTTTACATGTGCTAATTCTTTTAACCCTCCGTAAGGGGTTGTTAGGTGCTACTATTCATTTAAAACGGAAAAAATAAGGCTTAACAAGAGAAAGTAATTTTCCCAAAATTATTCAGTTAATTAAGCAATAGAACTGAAATTTGAACCAAGCTCCTGCAGACTTTCATGCTCTTTCCATTACATCATGATATAAAAATAAACTACCTCTAAATAAGTGAAATATGCTTAGCAACATAAATATGAATACTGAGAAATTTGAGCTACATCAACTAAAAACTATAATTTACTTAACCAAATGAGATAAAACTAATATGAGTCCAGAATATTTGGTCTCAGATTTATGTTTTATTAACATTTTACTCAAATCATTTAGAGAGCTTGTAATTAATTTACATTTCTAAGTCTCACTTCAGACATACTGAGATTTTCTGGGAGCAGTGCCTGAGGAGCTGCATTTGAATAAGCACCTTAACATTTAACATTTAGCATTTTTAAGCACCTTAACATTTAACAATCCCCATACTATCTCTGTATTCGGTCATGCTAACTATACGAGCAAGGATTATTTTTAAATAGCTTTTCTTTAAAAGGAAAAAAAGAAGAAAAATCAAAATAAACAAACAAAAAACACCCAAGAATCAAACAATCTACTATCTGCTTATGGAGCCTGAATTCAAAGATGATGAGGCTATTCAGGTTAAGAGTCCAGTTGACTGTTGAACAACATGGCTCTGAACTGCATGGGTCCACTTCTATACAGACCTTTTTCAATAAATCTCCCTGATTCTACTGTCTTGCTTTCTACCACCTCTGTTTCACCTCTGCCATCTGAGACAGCAAGACCAACCCTTGCTCTTCTTCCTCCTTCTCAGCCTACTCACCATGAAGACAATGAGGATGAAGACTTTTGTGGTAATCCACTTCCACTTAATGAATAGTAAATATATTTTCTCTCATGATTTTTTAAATAGCATTTTCTTTTGTGTAGCTTTATCATAAGAATTCATCATGTAATAAATATAAAATATAAAATATGTGTTAGTTGACTGTTTATGTTATCAGTAAGGCTTGCAGTTAACAGTAGGCTATTAATAGTTAAGTTTTTGGGGAGTGAAAATTATATGCAGTTTTAAAAATTATTATACTTTAAGTTCTGGGATACATATGCAAAAGGTGCAGGTTTATTACATAGGTATACGTGTGCCATGGTCATTGCTGCACTCACCAACCTGTCACCTAGGTTTCAAGCCCCATGTGCATTAGGTATTTCTCCTAATGCTTCCCTCCCTTTACCCACCACCCCAAAACAGGACCCAGTGTGTGATGTTCACCTCCCTGTGTCCATGAGTTCTCATCGTTCAACTCCTACTTATGAGTGAGAACACGTGGTGTTTGATTTTCTATTTCTGTGTCAGTTTGCTGAGAATGATAGTTTCTGGCTTCATCCATGTCCCTGCAAACGACATAAACTCATTCCTAGTTATGGCTGCATAATATTCCATTGTGTATGCGAGCCACATTTTCTTTATCCAGTCTATCACTGATGGGCATTTGGGTTGGTTACAAGTCTTTGCTATTGTAAATAGTGCTACAATAAACAGACATGCATGTGTCTTTATAGTAGGCTGATTTATAATCCTTTGGGTATATACCCAGTAATGGAATTGCTGGGTCAAATGGTATTTTTA
>PVKP010052965.1:0-12187 GCA_004027715.1 Plecturocebus donacophilus | reverse complement strand
CACTTATATTCTTCTCTAAGTTGTCCATTCTCGTTAGCATTTCATTAAATCTTCTTTCAAGGTTCTTAGTTTCTTTGCATTGGGTTAGAACATGTTCTTTTAGCTCACAGAAGTTTCTTATTATCCACCTTCTGAAGCCTGATTCTGTGAGTTCATCACACTCATCCTCCATCAAGCCTTGTTCTCTTGCTGATGAGGAACTGCGATCCCTGGCAGGAGGAGAGGCATTCTGATTTCGGGTTTTCTCAGCCTTTTTGCACTGGTTTCTTCCCATTTTTGTGGATTTATCCACCTGTCGTCTTTGTAATTGCCGACTTTCAGATTGGGTCTCTGAGTGGACATCCGACTTGTTAGTTATGAAGTTTTTTCTGTTTCTTAGTTTTACTTCGGGGGCTGCTCCTTCCCCACAGAGCTGGGCCTTCCCGGGTTCAGCTGTGCTTGCTCTCTCCTCAGCGCTTCCAATTGCTGTTCTCCTTGTGGGGATAGGACCAGCGGAGCCTTTGGGCACCCAGTCCCGTACACTCCGCACAAAGAAGTGCCGCGACGGCCAAAAGAATCGCACTGGTGACCCGGGTGGCTCCTTCGCCAGGAATCTCCCAGTCTGTGGGCATCAAAAATTCGTCTGCAATTGCGGCATCCACTCGCTCTCTGTGCCCTCACTGGGAGCTACAATCCTGAGCTGCTGCTATGCGGCCATCTTGGATCTCTCTCCACCCAGTGATGAAGTTTTTCTGTTTCTTAGTTTTCCTTTGGCGGATGCCCGTTCCCCACAGAGCCAGACCTTCCCGGGTTCGCTGTGCTTGCTGTGAAACTCTCAGTCCTCAGCGCTTCCAATTGCTGTTTTCCTTGTGGGGATGGGACCAGCCGAGCCCGTCCGTCCCGTATACTCCGCACCGGGAAGTGCCGTGCTGGGGCACTGGCAAAATGGCCACGCCGGCCAAAAGAGTCGCGCTGGCGACCCGTGTGGCTCCTCTGCCGGGAATCTCCCAGCCTGTGGGCAACAGAAATTCGTCGGAAAGTGCGGCGTCCACTCGTTCTCTGCACTTTCACTGGGAGCTACATTCCTGAGCTGTTGCTAATCGGCCATCTTGGATCTCTCCGTATTTCTTTGAATTTTAAAAAGTTCTTATGATACCAAGTAGGAAAATCTACTTTCCTATAATATTTGCTTCCCCCCTCCCCAAGACTGGGTCTCATTCTGTTGCCCAGGCTGGAGTGTACTAGTGCGATCTCAGCTCACTGCAACCTCTGCCTCCTGGATTCAAGTGATTCTCCTGCCTCAGACTCCCAAGTAGTTAGAATTACAGGTACATACCACCACACCTGGCTAATTTTTGTATTTTTAGTAGAGATGGAGTTTCACTATGTTGGCTAGGCTGGTCTCGAACTCCTGACTTCAGGTGATCTGCCCGCCTCAGCCTCCCAGAGTGTTGGGATTACAGGTGTAAGCCACTGTGCCCAGCCTATTGTTTTAAATTATATTGTTTGAAGACATCTCTATTTTTTTTTTTACCTAGGATGTCTGTGAATAGTAGTTTCATCTCTTTTTGCATTGGTGGTTACAAATCTTGCAGACTAAAATTTGAGTTTAGCTTCTTACCTAGGGTTGGTGGAATGCAGTGGTGAGGAATGGGAAAACTTAAGGAGAGAGTTAAGGACAATAGGAATGTTTATTACTTCCTCCAAGAATTCCTCCTTAGACTTGGAAAGACTTCAGGGTTTGGAAAATCCTTAGAAAAATACTAGAAGGGCTAAGTTCCTAAAATTCCTATGTCATTATAACTTCTGTTTTTGTGGACTGTCATGATTCTCTGAGTATAAAGAGCCTATGTGTGGGCTGCTGCTCCCACTGAAGATGGCACTTCATCATCTGTTCTACCCAGTGGTCTCTGGTGAGAATGATGGAGAACCTAACCATCTGCTAATTTTAATCTGTCTGGAAACAGGAGCTCTCTGAGATTGAGGAAAAGTTGCTTTCTCCATCTACCTAGTAGAATTACCACAGTATCTCCATTCAATTCCATGTGCTGCCAGCACTCTACCAAGTAAGAAATGACCAAAGTTAGGGAACAGAGAAATCCTTAAAGACCATATAATGTGTTTCATGGGTTGGGATAGGGAGAGGAGAATGCTGGAATAGTCCCCTTCCTCAGACACATCTCTCCCCATTCTTATAACTTAGAAATCCTCTTTATGGCATCTCTGTTAGGTAGCCATCTAAGCTTTAATTAAAACTTTTCATTGGTCCTGCCCTTTGAGTTAAGCCATTTAATCACTTTGAATATGTTTTTTATAATGTTGAGATGAAAATTTCTGACCTATAATATCTAACCATTTCTAATTTTCTTAATTATATCTTTTGATATCATTCAGACTACTCCATTTTTTTCCTGAGGAGCCCTTCAAAATATTAGAGAATTTTGTTCTCTTTTTATTAATAGATATTGTCTTATACCCTGCAGATGCTCTTGGGAAGTATAATCTATTAAATTAATATTTAAATTAATTAATCAGATTTTTTCCTCCTGGACAATGGCTCATAATAATCTAAAAGGAATATTATGCCCAGAAATCTTGTTCTTCAAAAATGAGGAGATAAAAATCTTTCTCAGACAAACAAAAGTTGAGGGAATTTATCACCACTAGACTTGGCTCTATGAAATGCTAAAAGGGAGTCCTTCAAACTAAGGAAAATGTTACTAAGCAGTAACACAAAAACATGAAAACATAAAACTCACTGGTAAAAGTAAGTATGTAGTAAAATTCAAAATATTGTAGTACTGTGGTGGCAGTGGAAAATCAATTACATCTCTAGTATTAAAGTTGAAAGACTATATAGCTGCAATAGTCTGTTAAGGGATACATATTATAAAAAGATGTTAGATGTGATACTAAACACATAAAATGGAGGAGGGAGTAAAAGTTTAGAGTTTGTGTAAGTGATCAAAGCTGTTATCAACTTAAAATAGCCTGTTATAAGATGTTTTATGTACGCCTCATGGTAACCACAAAGCAAAAACCCTTAGTAGATACACAAAAGATAAAAAGAAAGGATTCAAAGTATACCACTACAGAAAACCATTAAATCATAAAGGAAGGCAGCAAGAGAAGAGAGGAACAAAGGGTATACAAAATAACAAGAAAAAAACCCCAACAAATTGGCAGTAGTAATCCCTTACCTAATAATAATTAATTTGAATTTAAATGGATTAAAGTCTCTAATCAAAAGACATTGAGTGGATGACTGGGTAAAAAATAACTATATGTTGCCTACAAGAGACTCACTTCACTGTTAAGGACACATGTAGACTCAAAATGAAAGGATGGGAAAAGATATGCCATGCAAAGGGAAACCAAAAGAGTGGGAATAGCAATACTTACATCAGACAAAATAGACATTGAGTCAAAAACTGTTAAAATAGACAAGGTCATTATATAATTAATTATACAAAGGTCAGCTCATCAAGAAGACATAATCATATATCTATATAACATATATAATACCATATATATATATATATATATATATATATATATATATATACCACATATATATATATTACCAGCCTGGGCAACATGGTGAGACCCTGCCTCTACAAAAAAGGAAAAAAAAATTAGCTGGGAGTGGTGGCACACACCTGTAGCCCCAGCTGCTCAGGGAGGTTGAGGCTGGAGGATCACATGAGCCCAGGAGGTTCAGGCTGCAGTGAGCTGTGTTCATGCCACTGCACTCCAGCCTAGGTGACACAGACCATATGTTAAAAAAAAAAAAAAAAAAAAAAACCCAGAAAGTAACCCGTGCATTTATTATGATCAGTTGATTTTCAACAAAGGTGCTAAGAACACGCAATGGAGAAAGGACAGTCTCTTCAATAAATGATGTTGGGAAAACTGGACATCCACATGCAAAAGAAAGAAATTGGACCTTTATCTCACATCATATACAAAAAAAATAACACTTCAAAATGAATTAAAGACTTAAACATAAGACCTGAATCTGTAAAACTCCTAAAAGAAAGCAAAAGAGAAAATCCCATGACGTGGGTTGGGCAATGACTTCTTGGATAGGACCCCAAAAGCGCAGGCAACAAAAGCAAAAATAGATAAATGGGATTGAATCAAACTAAAAATCTACTGCACAGCAAAGGAGACAATGGAGTGAAGAGACAACCATGGATTGGAAGAAAATATTTGCAAACCATACATCTGATAAAGGGTTAATATTTTAAATAGAAGGAATGTAAACAATAGCAAGAAAACAACCCAATTTTTAAAAAAATGGACAAAGGACCTGAACAGACATTTTTAAAAAGAATGCATATGAATAGTCAATAGATATATCAATAAATGCTCAATATTTCTGTAATCATCAGGGAAATAAAAACCACAGTGAGATTCTCACTGGGAGAATCACAGTTTTGACATCTCACTTGTTAGAATCACTAATGAAAAGAATCACTTATAAAAAAGACAAAAGATAAGTGTTGTTAGAATCACTATTATCAAAAAGATGAAAGATAGCTGTTGGTGAGGATGCGAAGAAAAGGATGCACTGTTGGTGGGAAGGTAAATTAGTATAACCATTTTGGAAAACAGTGTGGAGTTTCTTCAGAAAACTGAAACTATAATTACTGTACAATCCAGCTCTCCCACTTTTGGATATATAGCCAAAAGATTTGAAATCAGTATGTTGAAGAGATATTTGCACTATGTTCATTTTAGCATTACTCACAGTAACCAAGATATGGAAACAATCTAAGTGTTTGTCAACAGATGAATGGATACACAAACATAGTATATATACACAATGGAATGCTATACAGCATTTACAAAGAAGGAATTTCTGTCATTTGCAACAACATAGATGAACCTGGAGGACATCACATTAAGTGAAAGAAGCCAGATGAACGGAAAACAAATACTGCATTATCTCACTTTTATGTGGAATCTTAAAAAGTTGAACTCATAGAAGGAAAGAGTAGAATGATGACTAGGGGATGGGGTGGAAGGGGAAAGGGGAGCTTTCAGTTAAAGGGTGCAAAGTTTCAGTTAGACAAGAGGAATAAGTTTTAGTGATCTATTGCACAGCATGGTGACCATAGTTAATGATATATTGTCTACTTCAAAATTGCTAAAAGAACAGATTTTAAGTGTTTTCACCACAAAACACAATAAGTAAATTGGTGAATATATTAATTAGCTTGATTTAGTCTTTCTACAGTGTGTACAGATATCAAAACATCACATTGTATTCCATAAATATATAAATATTCATCTGTTCTTACGCTGCTAATAAAGACATACCCGAAACTGGGTAATTTATAAAGAAAAAGGTTTAATGGACTCACAGTTCTACATGGCTAGGGAGGCCTCATAATCATGGTGGAAGACAGGAGCAAAGGCACATCTTACATGGCAGCAGGCAAGAGACAGCTTGTATAGGGGAACTCCCCTTTATACAACCATCAGATCTCATGAAACTTGTTGACTATCATGAGAATAGCATGGGAAAGGTCTGCCCCTCATGATTCAATTACCTCCCACTTGGTCCCTCCCAGGACACATGGGAATTATGGGAGCTGCAGTTCAAGATGAGATTTGAGTGGGGACACAGCCATACCATATCAATATGCAATCCTTATTTGTCAGTTAAACATTTTAAAGAAAAAAGCTGAGTATAGTAGCATGTGCCTGTAGTCCTAGCTACTTGAGAAGCCAAGGCAGGAGGCTTGAGCCCAGGAGTTTGATGCCAGCCTGGGCAACATAGTAAGATCTTATGTTTAAATTTTTTTTTCTAAGAAAAGAATCTAGCAGGAATAGTTAATTTGGAGCAATCCTGGGTTAACTGTGTTATAGCAGCCTGTAGAGAACCTGAAGGCATTAAGTTTCTAGGCGGGAGTCAAGGGAAGATAACTGGGGAGTCAGAGTACAAAAAGGTAGGCATGATGTCATAGAGGTTGGCTGTTACCCAAGGTTACTGGGTATAGGGGGAAATCCTGAGCTGCATTCAACACTGCTGGGATTTAGTCTCTCCCTTGTTCCCAAAGAGTTCTGTAATTCTGGACAGTCATTTATAGTGCTTCATTTTCTTATCTACAACATGAAGGAGTTAGAGAATTCAATAAGCACTAGGTATTCCTGAAAGCACTCTGGACTGTGATTACCAAAAAATAGACTAAAAGCATTTTAAGAGAATTTCTGCCTAGATATCTAACTTGGCCTCCAGGAGATACACTTCTCTAAGACTAGCAAATTTAGTTTTCAACGTTTTTTCTTTTGATAGCCACTTGGCCCTTATGAATTATTAAATCAGCAGCTCCTTAAGAATTCCATACCCAGAGCTGATGAAGAGAGGAAGTCTCTGGGGCTGTGGCTTTCAGAAAGCTTAAGCCATTTTTTACAAAAATATTGTTATTTTAAATGACTATGAGGAAACTCTAGCCTGTCTCTGACTTTATGAATGTGTAAATGAAACAGGTCGTATCTAGGATCCCATGGGAGCATCAAACACAAAGTTCATGTAAGTTAGAGTAACCCCCAAAAAGAGATGACACAATGTAGTGGAAGGAATACAAAGCTAACGAGTCTGAAGACCCAAGTTTAAATTTCTGGCTCTGCCAATTTCTTGCCAGTAACACCTTGAGCTAATGAGTTCACTTCTCTGTGCTTCAGCTATAAAGTAAGACAGTTGGATTAACTTTCAAGTTTTAGTAACTGATGCTTGGCAACTTAAAAAAAAGCCCATAAACAGGAAGTCATCTGTAATAACATCAAGGATAGCAGGATATTCCTGGCCAAGAGCCTGATATGAAACTTTACTTCCTATTATTCCTTTGCCTAATTGAAGTTGTGATGCTTTATCTGATTGTGCCACTGACAGACTGGCTAGGGAGTGCTTTTCTAATTTTTCTTCCACAGTTATCCCAAATGACAGAGCAAAGTGAATCCCAAGGTTTTACAGGAGAGGACAGCATAGCACTAGCTGGTTTACTTTGAGTGACATGTTTAAAATGTTATAAGACAAACTCATGTAAATTTGGCATTCTATTCCATAATGTAGTTAGTTTTAATATTAGCATTTTTTAAATTGTGGAAATGGAAGTTCAAAACTTCCTTCCTCTATCTCTTCCCCTCATAATCTTGGTAGATGGAGGGATTAAGTCTAGAAGAATGATCAACACTAAACTGTTTATAATAGTTTGTTTTCAGAGGTGGGATTGTAGAGAACTTTATATTTTTATATTCCTTGGGTTTATTACAACTATATACTAAGAAAAATCATTGTGTAAAATTGGTACTACAAGAAGAATCTCCATGGGTGTTCTGTGGGGATATGTGTATTTTTTGTCTCATTACTTCTATTTAAGGAGCATGGAGCTACAAGAAGGCAACAACCTTGCTTTAATATTTTCTCAGAAATATTTTGATAGGTTATAAGCTAAATGACAGCTTTTAATGTTAGCATTTCCCAAACTGTTTGCTGTGACCTACCTGGGAAAATTTGATTAATCAACTATGGAGAGATGGAGAAGAAGACTGATTATTAAAGCCTTTTTAAAAGGTAACAGATCCTCACAGCTCAAGTAATTCTTATAAGTGAGACCCAGACAGGGAAGGTGACTTATTTGAGATCACATCCAGTATTAGCAGAAGAGCTAGGATTTGAAGCCAGGTCTTTTGCCTTTTCTCAGAGCTGTTAGCATTTACTTAATTTGGGGTATTTAAAAAATATAATTGGATTATGGGTATTATTTATGCTAGGAATTTGCTTCTGTCAAAATAGTTAAACCTGAAGACTTAGTGGGAACACCAACAGTGGTCTACCCCCTGTCTTTTGTTCTGCACTGAACATCTCTACAGGCTGTCTTGAACTAGAGGGTTTGACCACCAAATAAATGTAAGCAGCCTATGTACAACTGTTTTCTATAAAGGCTTACTTGGATATTGAGAGGCAGATGTGTTTATTGCAAAATGAATATTAAGTCTTCCAATAACTTTTGGATTTGAGTTCAGAACTACTTTGGCCAATTGACAAAATAATTGCACAAAATGTAGATAAACTGTCAACGGAGGGAGATGTCACTAAAATAGCTAATTCAGGCAAATGACTAAAGATCAGTCCAGTCTTCTTTTTTCCAAAGAAAATTCATTTTTTTAAAAAAGGTGTGTTTTTCAACCAAATATACTATCTTTAAGCCTTCTTACACATTTAAAGTCATTTACCAGAGGATATTTGGAATCTGAACTTTTTTAGACCATGTATGAGGAAATAATGAAAAATATTTTAATTCCTTCACTATTAAATGGAGTACCAAATGTTCAAACTTTCCTCACTATACCTTTAAGCATTATTTTTAAAGATAATTAGGATTTAGATTCAAGTATAGAATATATGTAACTCTTTAAGAGGTGGTTAAGACGCAATCATTGCTTTCCAAAAGCTCATTCTAGTAGGGAATACAGATGAGAGCAATTAACTTCTTATCTGTGAGAGAAAGGGTTATATAGAGAGGTATGGGGATCATAGAGGAAGAAGTAAGTTAACTTACCTGGAGGGGTCATATCTGAATGGCTTTGAAGAGTGAGTAAAGTATCTCCAGACAAAGGGAAGTTCTGAGCTCCTGTGAATTTGAAACACTTATTAGCTATACCACTTATTTGTCATCCATAGACCACTCATATTGTTTCATTTCTAATGCCTTATTTCTTACGTCCTCAGCCAGACTGTAGGCTTCCTGGGGTCAAAGACTGTGTTTCATATGTCACTGCATTGTTTCACCACTGACTCTGCAGTGTTTCAAAATGTTTTGCACAGCTGGTACACAATTAAAGTTTGTTGATTGACCACCTGGAATATTTGAGAGTTGGAAGAAAGGACTGTTGAGCCAGAGTTTGAGGTGACTTTGGAATAATCTTTTAGGTTTCTTGATCAGTATTAAAGACTCATTGGATCTCTGAGAATAGCTCTATCTATAACATTTTTCTTTTTTCCCCATTTTCATTACTACCCTCACTGGGGGTTCTCTGTGACCTCTCTTCTCCCAGGGCCTATTAGCCATCCTAATTACTTTTTCTCTCCTACAGGATGCCTTTGTCCTTAAAGTTATTATCCCCTCTTTGGGCCTCTGTGTCCTCATTAGTAAAATAACATCAAAGTCATCTTTTAAGTTTCTTTCCAGCTCCAATATTCTATGATGCCATTGTCCAGAATCTCTGCTGAATGGTGGAGCAAATTATGTATCACATTTCTTGTTATAAAAGTTAAATTGGTTTATTGAATAGATTCTGGACAATAAAAACCTTCTTCATTCAACCCTCAGCGTTAGTGGGCATATTAGTATTGGTGGTCTCTGGGTTTTTAATCAAAGAAAACTGGACATAGGAATGGTAGCATTTGTCAGTGTAAACTGCAATGGAGAAATGCAAGGTAGGAAAAGATGATTGATATCATTAGACCCATTTTGACAACTGTGATATTATTCTCAAAGCACTCCCTAGCATCGGAGTTATTTTTGTCTCCAGTGGGTCAGTCTGGTGATTGTCCTCTCCTGGTAAGGAAGCTAGTTTAATGATGGCTCTGCCATCATTGAAGGACATTTCGTCTTAATAATGGGCTTAAATTTTTCTTTGTTCTCTTGGGAACTTCAACTGTAACAAGGAAACATAGTAGTAAAAATACTCTCATGTGGGAAAAAGTAAGCACTTTTTGTTGAAATCAGTTGCTCTCATTACTAACTCTGAGCATGTTATTTTCCTTTCAACATTAGCATCTTTTTTTGTGTCTTGCTGTTCTTTGCTGATATCCTTACTCTATATTCTGACTTTTCTAGCGGGTCATTTTCAAAAGTCCATCTCTATCCCCTGACTGCCCTTTCTCCTTTCTCTGAAAGTCTTAGAAGAAGCCTCTGCCCTGCAGGGGTTTTCTTTGTTGTTGTTGTTGTTGTTTTGTTTTGTTTTGAGATGGAGTCTTGCTCTGTTGCCCAGTCTGGAATGCAGCGGTGTGATTTCAGCTCACTGCAACTTGTGCCTCCTGGATTCAAGTGATTCTTCTGCCTCAGCCTCCTGAGTAGCTGAGACTACAGGAGTGTGCCACCACACTCAGCTGATTTTTTGTATTTTTCACAGAGACGGGGTTTCACCATGTTGGCCAGGCTGGTTGTGAACTCCTCACCTCAAGTGATCTGCCCACTTCAACCTCCCAAAGTGCTAGGATTACAGGCATGAGCCACCGTGCCTGGCCCCTGCAATTTAATATTTAGTTCTCTGTGTCTAATATTATTAATCCATTGTTTTATATGCGTTCATTTGGTCTCCTTAAATAGATAATTTGCTTCTTGAAGGCAAGGAATAATCTTTGTTCATTTCTATAATCCTAATATCATTGGGTTGGCCCCAGAAACAGGATGGAGGAAGGAATGAGAGAGTGTAAAAGACTTTAACATTTATTGAATTCGTACCCTTTATTAGGCACTGTGATATATACCTTATATTTTATTAAAAATGTGTAAAAAGATAGGAATTATTAGTTCCATTTTAGTTCTGAGGAGACTTGGCCTCAGAAAGGCTAGGTAGGGTGTCAGAGGCAGTGTGGATTTAGGCATATTGGGTATTAAGTCACCTCTATCTATGCCATTTACTTTTTGTGTAACCACAGTAAGTAACTTAACCACTCTGAGCCTCAGTTTCAAGATGAGGGGGGTGAGGGTAATACCTACTTTGTTGGGTTTTTGTGAACCTTAATAAGAAAGGTAAGGTATTTTAGGGACCTTTGAGTGCCTAGCACATAGACAATCTATAAATGATACATGTTTGACAATACGTGTTTGCTACTGGATTAGTTATGATGCACAAGAAGAGAAAAGTAAAGCATGACTCCCAGGCGTCATCTTGAACATTTGAGAAGAGGATATAATTCACAGAGAATATGGAATACTAGAAGAAAAACAGGTGTGGAAGGGAAATATTGAGTTTAATTTTGATAGATTGAATAGGCAATTGAATTTATAAGTCTGGAGCTCAGAGGAGAGATCTGAGACAAGATACAGTGTAAATCTGGGAGTTGTTGGCCTAGATGCGGTGACTGATGTTCATAAATAGAAGAGAAAGACAGGGCAGAGTAAGATAGTCTAAGTTCTGAAAAACTTCAACACCCACAGTCAGACAAGTTGAAGAACCAGGAAGCTGGTTTCATGAAAGCCAGAGGAAGAAAACATTTCAAGACAGAATCATCTACACATGATGTCACTTTGTACTCACCTTCCACTTACTTTTCAGCTCACTACAGACTGGCTTCTGTACCCTTCACCTCAATTACACTAAAATAGCTCTTTTTTAAAGGACCATCATCCTCAGTTGAACAGATTTGGGGGGTATTTCTCTGTCTTCATTGAACTTATTCTTTCGGCATCATTCAACAAAGTTGACCACCCCTTCTTCTTTCCCCTACCTTGGTGGCTGCTCTTTTTTAGTATCCTTTCCTTGTTATTCCTCCAATAACTGATCTCTAAGTGTTAGGATTTCTCAGGGCTCAAAACAGAGTCCTTAGTTGTTCTCTCTCTGTAAATTCATTTCTCAGGCAATCTCAGCCATCACCATGGATTTCATACCATATTGGTCTTATGACTTCCAAATTTTTATCTTCAAGACCTATCTTGAGCGTCAGTGATCTGCGTGATGTCCCCACTTGTAGTTCTTACATACACATCCAAAACTGAACTCTTGAATTTTTCCTCCTTCAAACTCATCTCCTTCACAGCACTTTTTTTCCATCTTAATAAAATGGTACCACCATCCACCCAATCAAGCTAGAACCTTGGGATCACTTTTGATACCTTCCCTTGCCATTCATGACATCTAATCTAACACTATGTCAAATCTGTTATACCGTCAGAATTTATCTCATAACATACCATTTCTCCTAGTCCAGGTCACCTAGGAAGTAATTTCAGTGTTACCTAGAGTCCTGAAATTACTTCCTATCTTAAAGCGTTCAGCCTTGATTTCCTATAAATAAATGGTACCACCATCCACCCAATCAAGCTAGAACCTTGGGGTAACTTTTGATACCTTCCCCTGCCATTCATTCATGACATCTAATCTAACACTATGTCAAATCTGTTATACCTTCAGAATTTATCTCATAATATACCATTTCTCCTAGTCCAGGTCACCTAAGAAGCAATTTCAA
>PVKP010052964.1:0-12193 GCA_004027715.1 Plecturocebus donacophilus | reverse complement strand
TCAGGGCTGCCCTGCCCAGCAAGGATGCAGCTCAGTCCCTGTCTGCCTGCAGAGGCTTTGCTGAGCTGCTGTGGGCTCCGCCCAGCTGCCGTGTGAATTTCTCTGCAGTCCTGTTTATATAGGTGTAATTAGATCTGCCTCGGCAATAGTGGCCCGCCTCCGTAATGGCGGGGTGCCTTTGCAACGGCGGGTTGCCTCGGCAACGGCAGGCTGCCTCTGCAATGATGGACTATCTCTGTAGTGGTGGAGTGCCCTGTAATGGCGGACGCCCCTCCCCCACAGAACTGGACTGTCCTGGGTTCAGCTGTGCCCGCTGCGAAACTCTTAACCAAGAGCGTTTCCAATTGCTGTTTTAGCCGAGCCTGATTACCTGGCTCGCTGTCTCAGAGCCTTTTTTTAGTTGAATGGTCGACTCCCAGGTGTTCCAGTCGCCTGTTGAAAAGGCGCCGGGATCTGTGTGATTTCCCCTGCGGAGACACACTGCACGGGCTGAAACAGCGGCGCTGAGATTCGTAGCGCTTTTTTGCCTGGGAATCTCCTGGGCTGGCTCCCTGATTCAGTCCCCTTTTTAATCTGCCTTCCCGTAGCTCCACTCGCCAGTTAAAAGGGCACACAGACCAGTGTATTTTGTACGGAGAACCGCAGCGCTGGAGCGCCGGGGCGCCGGCAAAGCAGCCGTGCCGGCCGAAACAGCCGTGCCGGCCAAAACAGCTGCACTGGCGACCCGTGGGGCTGCTCCGCCTGGGAATCTCCTGGTCTGGGGGTAATAAAAATCCGTCTGGAAATGTGGCGTCCACTCACCCTCTGCACTTTCACTGGGAGCTGCAATCCTGAGCTGCTCCTAATCTGCCATCTTGGATCGAGCAATACTGGACGTTTTGTTGGTAGTTTTGTACTGTGTCACGTTAGCTAGGCTGAATGAAGGTGGGTCCCAGAGTTCCCTTCCCTATATGATTCCAGGTTTGTATTGGCCACAAGTGACATATTACTCAGCATTTGGATGGTAGAATTGGGGCAGCAGGCATGCTTTTCTTTTCTTTCTGAAGATGGGTACAAGAGACCAGGGCTGTGACAGCTTGTACAAGTTCTCTCTGTTCTGTGAGCTCTCTTTATCTGTGCTGGGCATACCTGCAGCTCCTTCAGCTCCTGCTGGGTCTCTAGGTGTGACGGCAGCTCTATGTTGACCTCCTGCAAGTCACTCATGACATCAGGTAGGACAGACTTAGATGTGGCTTCCTCCAAATACTGTCTTCTCAGAAAGGCTTTTTTTTGTCCTATATAACGTAGCACTCTTACTTTCTATTATTTTATCTTGCTTTATTTTTCTCCATAGTACTCATTATTTCTAGACATTGGATTTATTAATTTTTTTGTATTGAGAGTAGGAACTTTATATATTTTGTCCAAGGATATCTGTCTCTGGCCATTAGGTTGTTTGGTACATGGTAGATGCCCAATACATATTCCTTAAATGAATGGGTGAAATGAAATTATAGGTCATGGTGTTGTTCCATGGGTGTAGAGGCAGAGTAAAGGCACTGGAGAGCTCACATGACATTTCCATGTGAACATGGAAGCCTGATGGATTACCCAGCTCCCCTGCTGGTCTTTCAACTATATTGGAGAACCAAGAACTTTGCCAACCTAGTGCTAACCTAGTTAATGGAAACCCAAGGGGGGTACATAGAGACCCATGGTGATATACACAGCAAATATAGACTTTTTTTTGTCTTCAGCTTGTATTATAATTTGACTTTTGAAAAAATATTTATTGCATCAGGTTAATACATAATCTACTTCATGCTTGCTTCTAAAGTGGGTATAAGGAAACTGTTCATTAAATAAATCTTTAATAGCACCGTGCTATGTGTAAAGCATTGTACTAGGTGCTGGGATGTATATAGCAGTGTACAAAACAGATCAAAACCCTCAATCTTAGGGAACTTACACTCTGGAGGGGAATGCAGACAGTCAGGTAAATACGTAAAATTCATTTTGTATGAATGAAGTATGTCAGTGATAAGTGCTTAGGAGACAAAGGAGGGGAGAGAAGAAGTCTTGTTTCATTTTGCTTTTTAACAATTTTAAATAAGGTCAGGACAAGGTGATATTTTATTAAATAATGAAGGAGGTGAAGGAGCAAGCCGTAGAGATATTTGGAGAAAGAACAGTTCAAGCAGAGAAAACAGCAAATGCACTGACCCTGAGGCAGGAATGGTCTGGGCATGTTGAAGACCCAATATAGGTGGTAGCAACTCCCTGCCAGTTCTAGTCCTGTGGGGCTTCACTGTCCTTGTCAAGTACCCAAAACTCTGCCTAAGCCTTTGTAAATACTCCCGCCAATAAACTCTTCTCAATTACCCCTTTTGAGAGTGCCATCTATTTCCTGCAGGGACCTGATGGATGTGAGTGAGCTCCATCCTGTTTGGGAGTGTCGTATAGTTTGTATAAAGAAATGCTGAAGAAGCTCAGAGCAGGAGAAAATCATTGCAAGAGGAAATGTGAATCTTTGTTTTGACCTTGAAGAAAAAAAACTGAACCAAGTTAGTTCTATGATTGGGCCTCTGATTAATGGTAATTCTTCCACCTATGGCTTCAGCCAGAAATCTTTTTTTTTTTTTTTTTTGAGACAGAGTCTCTCTCTGTCACTCAGACTGGGGTACAGTGGTGTGATCTCACTGTAGGCTTTACCTCCTGGGTTCAAGCGATTCTCCTGCCTCAGCCTCCTGAATAGCTGGGATTATAGGCACGTGCCACGACTTCCAGTTAATTTTTTTTGTGTATGTATATATGTATATGTGTGTGTATATATATATATATATATTTTAGTAGAGATGGGGTTTTACCATGTTGGCCAGGCTGGTCTTGTACTCCTAACCTCAGGTGATCTGCCCACTTCGACCTCTCAAAATGGTGGGATTACAGGTGTGAGCCACCATGCCAGGCCAAGCGGAAAATTTCTCTAAGTGTTATCACGGATTCTTCCTTCTTTCTCCCTCACTCCCCACAACATCTAATTGATCATTAAATCAAATTGGAGTGTACAAATTGGACTATATTGCTGCTACCCTTAACACTATTTCCTGGCTCTCCCTGGTCTACAGGAGAGTGTCCACACTCCTTGACAGGCATTTCTGGCCTCATCATCCACCATCGTTCCTTTTGTGTGTTACATCCAAGTGATACGGAATAACTCAGAGCTCCTGTATGGTAATGTTTCCAGATGTTTGCATAAGTCTCACCAGATGGCAACAGTGCCACTCCTCTGCTTTTGTTAGTTAACTCCTCCCTATCCCTTCGGACTTAGCTCAAGTGTCACTTCCTCAGGAAGCCCAGCTTTCCACAAGTGTTTGCTGAACTAGTCTTTGCAGGCCGTGAGCTAGGTATTCTGTGTATAAAACATACAGAGTCCTTGTCCTCATGGAGCTTATGTCTAGTAGCAAGTGCTAATGTTAAATGTTTGGAAGGACAGACACTAGATATGAAAGCATCCAACAAATATATAGCAAAAATCATGGGAGGTGCCTTGAGGAAAAAACCAGAGAACAAAAATGGCTAAAGGGTAGGGATAGGGGATGGGGGTGGGAAAGAGGTATGCTGTAAGGAGAAGGCCGAGGAGGTGACAGATAGATACCTGAGGAATGAGAATAGCTAGTCAGGTAAACTAGGTGATGCGATGGGGAGTCACAGAGAGGAAGGTGGTGGGGAGAGTGTTTTGGACAGAGGGAACTAAGGGACTAAGCATATAGGAAGGGTCTGAGCAGGGAAGAATCACTGGTGAACTGTAGGACCAGAACGCAGGTTAGTGGAGCTGAAATTGATGGGCTGTGGACAGAGTGATAGGAGGTGGAGCTGCAGAGGATGGAAGGCTAGCTCCTGTGTGACAGCATATGCCCTGATACAAAGTTTGGATTTTATTTGAATGCATAGGAAGTCCTTGAAGCTTTCTGAGCAGAGGAATGACTTGATTTCCTTCATGTTTTAAAAAGACCACTCTGACTAGAATTTGGAGAATGTCTTGGAGGGAGGCCAAGGGTAAAAAGAAATGATGGTGCCTCATTCTGTCTTAGGAGTCCCCCTGACACATTCCTGAAGCACCTGGTGCTTATTTAAGCATAGCACTTTTAATCATGGTTTCAATTTTCTCTTTACGTGTCGATTGCTTCCACCAGTCTGAGAGCTCTTTGAGGGTGGGATTGTTCGTTCTCTCTCTTTCCTTCCTTCCTTCTCTCTTTCTTTCTCCTTCCTTCCTTTCTTCTCTTTCCTTTTTTCCCTCCCCCTCCCCCTCCTCCTCCTCCCTCCCTTCCCAACCTCTTTCCCTTCCCTCCCTTCCTTTTCTTTATTTCTGTCTCATGCTCTGTTGCCCAGCCTACAGTGCAGTGGTGCGATCTTGGCTCACTGAAACCTCTGCCTCCCAGGTTTAAGCGATTCTCCTGTCTTAGCCTCCCATGTAGGTGGGATTACAGGCTCACTCTTAGAGCCCCATTTGAATCCTCCCCCTAAAGCTAGAAGCTGGCAAGCTCTCAACTCTCAAAACGATGTACACCACACCCGGCTAATTTTTGTATTTTTAGTAGGGTTGGGGTTTCATCATCTTGGCCAGGCTGGTCTCGAACTCCTGACCTCAAGTGATCTGCCTACCTTGGCATCCCAAAGTGGGGATTGTGTCTTTTATCTTCATTTAGTATAATAGGTGTTCAGTAAGTGTACTTTTTGTTGTTGTTGTTGAGACAGAGTCTCGCTCTGTTGCCAGGCTGGAGTGCAGTGGCGTGATCTCGGCTCACTCCCTGGTTCAAGTGCTTCTCTTGCCTCAGTCTCCTGAGTAGCTGGGATTACAGGCAAACATCACCATGCCCAGCTAGTTTTTGTATTTTTAGTAGAGATGGGGTTTCACCATGTTGGCCAGGATGGTCTCAATTTCCTGACCTTGTGATCCACCCACCTCAGCATCCCAAAGTGCTGGGATTACAAGTGTGAGCCGTCGTGCCGGGCCAAATGTACTTTTTAAAGAATGAAAAAACATGCCTTGAAGTGAATATCATATCCAACTTTTTTCTTTAAGTCTGTAGATATCTCATCTGGCAAATAAAAAGTCCCCATTAAGAAGACTATAAAATCTTTTTTTTTGTTTTTTGAGACAGAATCTTGCTTTATCCTGCAGGCTGGAGTGCAGTCGTGTGATCTCAGCTTACTGCAACATCTGCCTCCCAGGTTCAAGTAATTCTCCTGCCTCAGCATCCTGAGTAGCTGGGATTACAGGCACTGGCCACCATGCCTGGCTAATTTTTTTTTTTTTTTGCATTTTCAGTAGAGATGGGGTTTCACCATGTTGGTCAGGCTGATCTCAAACTCCTGACTTCAGGTAATCCACCCGCCTTGGCCTCTCAAAGTGCTGAGATTACAGGTGCCAGCCACCAGGTCTAGACTATAAAATTCTGTAAGCCATGTTCGTTGAAGCAGAAAGAATATTTTACAGGTCTAAGTAGACCTCTTTCTTACTGGAGGTGTGTGGACAGTAGACAAAGGGAGAATTGCTTTGACTGGATTTAGTTGGTTCAATAGCAATATTTATTTATTTATTTTAAAAAATTTGTTTGAGATAGGGTCTCATTGTTTTACCCAGGCTGGAGTGCGGAAGTGTGATCATGGCTCATTGGAGCCTTGACTTTACTGGATCCTCCCACTTCAGCCTCCCAAGTAGCTGGGACTACAAGTGTGCGCCACCATGCCTGGCTAATTTTTATTTTGTAAAGATGGGGTTTTTGCCATGTTGCCCACACTGGTCTTAAGCTTTGGGGACAAAGTGATCCTCCCATCTTGGCCTCCCAGAGTGTTGAGATTACAGGCATGAGCCACCATGCCTGGTCCACAATTTTTCATTAGTGGAGTTTTTTTTCTAAGTCATGAAAAAAAGGTTCTACGTGTAGGGAGAAGATAGCTAAATCTGCCACATTCATCAGTGTAAAAACAAAGCAAATACCTTTGGGGCAGCCCCGTTCTTAGAGCCCTGTTTGAATCCTACCCCTAAAGCTAGGAGCTGGCAAGCTCTCAACTCTCAAAAGGATGTACAATGAGAATTTAGACACCAGGCACCCATTTCTGCATAGTACCACAATAAGATACAAAATACAACAAGTTGGGTGAATGAAATTAAAGATAAATATGATAAAATAAATCTAGTGTTTCATAAAATCATTTTGGAGGCAGGAGAACTCATTAGATAGTGAAGATGAATCAGGGTGAGAACAGGACCCACTGGCAGAGGATCACGCACGGCACGGAAATTCCACCATTGTTGTGGGGCTCTGTGGGGAGGGTGGATTGATGATGATCCCTTCTTTATTGAGATTTTGGGCTCACATCTCATTTATGTTTATGCTTGCCAGATGGCAGAGCCTTTATCTGTCATTGTGTTTCTTAGACGTTTCTTGATCTCTGCAGCTTGAGTGCATGGTTGCTGCAGTAGTACCGTAAGTATGCACAGGGAACGCATCAGTAAACACTGATAGGAAAAAGACAATGCTGAGGGCAGGAGTTTATTCTGCAGGATAACAGGGATGAAGCTAAGAAAAGGCAAGACGGATATTCAATATCAGAGAAAGTACGCTGGCCATTCAGCTTTAAGAATAACTTCCCAAGGGAAGCTGTGAAAATCCCACTACTTGAGGCATTTGAGAACAGATTGGATGATGTACTGGAGATTATCCTGTAGGGAGTCAAATGTACTCTGATCCAGGGAGTGAAATAAAATAGCCACAAAAACCACAAAATAGTCTTTTGTGGTTATGATTCTGGGAGTCCAGTCAGGTCTTTCTTTATTGAATCCTTTGCTACAACCACTATGAATTTCCCCAAGTGGAACTGAAGAATTGTTCTTTAGAGTATGAGCCTTGGTGGGCCTGCAGCCCTGTGGCCTGGCCAACTAAGGGGCTAATCAGGTATAGCATCTGTCTTACAGAATTCCACAGTTTTATGGTGCAATCTCCCCAGTCCTCTTCCCTCCCCCTCCTCTTTTCCTCTCTCCCATCCTCAGGAAGAGAATGAGTCACCTTGGTCTTCCTGTTGCAGTGCCTACTCTCTGCTGCTCATTGCACTGTGGTTTGGCATTTGAAGGAGAATATGGCTTTAAGACCATCAGGCAACACAAGACATGGAAATACTGAGGGCTGCCAACCATTGCACAAGTGGACAGGCCCTGAGAAGCCTATTGCTTTGCTATGGAAAGCCCCTCCCTGCTCCTGCTGTGGGATGCCCAGAGATGTGCTGGGGGTTCTGGGTCTTCTCTGTTTTATAGCTATTGTTAAGGACTGACGCTGTAGAGGGGAAGGAGGTTTTAATTCCCTAAGGACAGACCAAACCTGTCTTTCAAGTTCAGCGGAAACTCCAGAGTGAACTGTGGAAGGCCTGCTGCTCATTCTTTCTTCTCCTAATTAATGGCAATTGAGATAAAAATATATTTGGGGACAGTCTCTGAAGCTGTAGCTGGGACAAGTTGTTGATATAGTTATAGAACTGGGTCTGAGACAAGCACAGAGGCCTGGGCAAGTCGAGAGGCTGAGGGGAACTTGTAAATGAATTCTTGGGGAGTTTTCCCCTCATTACTTCAGTGTATTTCACACTTTCTCAGTTGATTGGGATGTGCTGTAAGTTTCCCACTAGTAGACTCTCACCATTTATGGTTATCACATTTAAAGTTTCAGCCACTTGAACTGAAAGTGGCTTCTATAAGGTAAAATGCATAGCTTTGCCAAAGCATGAATCTGAATCACAACATTGCTGAGTAATTGTGCCTGAGTGTCTGTTACCTAGTGACCAGACCAGCTGGTGCCTAGCCTCTACATCTTACGGCAGCCCTTTTCATTCTTTCTTCTTTAGTCTGTGTGAGAAGTTTGGGAGACATATCCTTGGTGAATGCGATGATCCTTAATTGCCTCATGACTATGAGCCCAGCCCAGCCTTCCTAAACATGCACCATCATAAAGAAGACCCAAGGAGCCGTCAGAACAGCACACAAACTTGTTCAGCCACATTTACTTCTCTTTTATTATGAGCCAGGCCCTATGCTGGGTATCATAAGAAACACACAGATTAGTACAACCTGGTTCTTGCCCTCAAAGAAAATGCAACCAATAGGAGGGTGGGAGGGAAAAACAAGGATAAAAAAGACCATAATATAGGCCAATGCCAGATAACAACTCTGGGGATGTTTTCGAGTACAATAACCAATTCTCTGGATACCAGCTAAGAGTTCAACAACTCAGTTCTGACCCATGGAGTTAGAATGCACCATCCTCCTGCAACATGGATGCGTTTACCAATCCAGAAGTTCTCTGAACCTTGGAGGTTCCACTATCTAGGCATTACTGATCAAATCACCAGTCAATGGTGATTAACTCAATCTCCAACCCTTTTTCTTTTCTTGAGGTTGGGGAGTAGGGCTGAAGGCTTTAAGCTTCTAATCAAGGCTTGGTCTTTCTGGCAACCAACCCACATCCCAAAGGCATCTGGGGTGCCCAGCTACCAGTCATCTCATTAGCACATAGGAGACACTCATCACTCTGGAGACTCCAAAGGTTGTAGGAGGTGTGTACCAAGAACCAGGAGTAAAGATCAAATATTTATTTTTTTTTTATTATACTCCAACTACCATAAGGAAGTTACAACGAAAGTGTTATGTGGTTTCAAAGAGAAGAAAGATCGCATCCATTTTTAAAGTCCTCATATTGCAATATCTTGTGATGGTAAATAATTTGGACTCTGCCAACCCTGGGTTTGACTCGCGGGGCAAATCTCATAGTTACTCTTCTGCCTCTTTATTGGTATCGTCAGTCCATGAAATGGAGCAAAGTCAATTTCCCTGGAAAGAGTGTAAAGCACCTCAGAACTCTTACAGGACTGGCGCTTCTTGCTGTAGAGTGTTAATTTATTTGTCTGTCTGTTCAGTCCACTACAGAGCTTAGCTAAATTGCCATTTTTTGTTATTGTTTCCAGAAACCACAATAGATGAGGCGATTATGGCTTGAAACCCAAAGTTCCATTATCTGTCAGCCTGTGAGAGATAAAAATTGCCACCATTGTATCTAGAAACTCATTTCTCAATAGCCATAGGTGACAAGAATTACATTTCTTTACCAAGACATCTTGATGTGGCACATCATAAATATTCAGATTCTGTAGACTTTTAAAAAAGATATAATATCTCCTTTCTTGTATAACACTCACTTCAAGGTCAGATTCAGGATGGCTCAAAACCAGGAAGTAGGAATTCTTATACTTGAGAGAAAAGGGGCAGTTGGGGAGTGGGCTGAGGAAGCAGAAACTGAAAAGTGCAGCCAGGCTGGATTTCAGCAATCAATGGGTGAGGTGTGGCGTCCTTTGACCCAGGCTGGTGGGGCCTCTCCTCTGGGCCCATGCTTTCCAGAGTCTGGTCCTGGCTCTCCTCAGGCTGTGCCTTCCCCATGGGATAAGAAATTCAGGAGACCAGGAGTGTGCCCATCTGGAGCCCATGCCCCCACTACTTCTAGACCAAGCTTGTCCAACCTGTGGGCCGCAGACTGCAGGATGCATGCGGCCCAGGGTGGCTTTGAATGGGGTCCAACACAAATTCGTAAACTTTCTAAAAATATTATGAGATTTATTTGGTGTTTTTTTTTCTCATCAGCTATCATTAGTGTTAGTGTATTTTATGTGTAGCTCAAGACAATTCTTTTTCTTCTAATGTGGCCCAGGGAAACCAAAAGATTGGACATCTCTGTTCTAGACCATGCTTCAGTGTCAAGGACTTTAGGAATCCCTGCCCAAACACCAAGCATTGCCCTTTTGAGGGCTAATAGTGCCATCTGTGTGCCTAGAGGTGGCTGACGGGTGGCTGTTTGGCAGGGACCATAGTTGCAGGGAGACAGAGATGTACACATGCATACGGAAGAGGTCTTTATGATCTGAGCAGAACTAGAAGAGGCATGAGAGAAAGAGGTGGGTTGTGGGCCAGGGGCCTCTGTTTTTATTATTGCCCCAGGCCTGTAAATGTTAGGGGTAGCCCTGAATGGGAGTCCAGGCTTAGAAATTTTCAAGCAAAAACATGGATTTGCAAATAGTTTCTAGTAAGATAGAGCTGGAGTGCCCTTTTGCTAAATTCAGCCCCAACTGCTTTTACCTCTATCTGCCAGGTCACTAATAGTTCACAGCAAATAGTTCACAGTGTTATCACTTGTCCTCCTAGTTCATAGCTATAGTCCTCAAGATGCTGGGATAACAGAAAAAAAAAAAAAAAAGAAAGACTGTCTGGATATAGAATTTAGAATTCTAGCCTGATGCAGAGAGGCAACCTTTCATTGAGGCTTTGGAGTCAGAGTTCTGTCCTGAGACTTGGGTAAGGGCTCCTGACACGGTCTTGCACTTCAGGGGGCTCTACTCTTTGGAGCAACTTCTCAAACTTTTCTATTAAATAACTTCCCTTTAATGCCTGGGACAGGCAGGAGTTAGCAGAATCAACAAGGTGGGATATCTTGGCCCTGTACCAGGGCCCATGTTGTTCCTGGTGCCCATTTCTCCCTTTTAGGGCATTCTCCCATTCTTTACCATTGGATCTGGGGTCAACCAGATGGCCCAGAACCTCTGAGCCTTGTGTCAATTATGTTGTCTTGGGACTAGGACTGGGACTCCAGTTCCAGGAGGACAGCCTGGAGAGCAGATAGTTCCTGCTGGCCAGGTAGTATTTCTTTTGTAGGTTCACACAAAATTAGGCTACCAGATGGTGCAAATATGCTGATTTGGTGACTCAAATTGTTTATATAGATAGAGGCTTTGCAAAAAAATATTTGCCTGGGCCCCACACAACCTAGGAGCAGCCTTGGTCAAGTGCTTGTACAAATGGCAATTGCTTCCCCAACGATACATTCTAAATCTGGTGTTTCCCAAACCACATAACAAGGACTGAGATTCTATAAAGAGCAGGAACCAAGAGGCAGAAGGGGAAGTCCTGGGTGTTTAATTCCTCTGCCTTTGACGTAGATGGTACAGTCGGGACTTCCCAACTGAGTGGAGCCTTGCTTTCAGTTTCCACATACAACAGTGACCTGTTTGAACTCCACAGGCAGGAAGATGGAGGATGCCTCACGAGTATTGAGGGTAATTGGTAGCGGCTTTAGGGAAGATAATGTCTAATCTGTGGCAGAGGCTAGGTGAAGGTGAAAAGGGGTGACTTTGGAAAGGTGAAAAGGGGTGACTTTCATAATTCTGTCAGTAAAACCAAGTACCCAGCACATTCCGTAGGTCCAAAATAACCCCCTCTCCATCCAAATCCTGTTGTGTCTGCCCTAAGAAGGGGCTTGTGGAAGACAGAAGATGAGCACACGACTGAAGGGCAGCACACAGCTGCTGCTAATAATGTGGAGAGTTGCAGCTCACATTTGCTAGGCACATTACATCCATTATCTGGTTGAATACAATGACGACATTTGAGGTGAGTACTGTTATTGTCTCCATTTCACAGATGGGAACAGAGATCAGAGTGGTGAAATAATTTGCTCAAGATCTCGTAGCTGGCCGGGCGTGGTGGCTCATAGCCGTAATCCCAGCAATTTGGGAGGCTGAGGCAGGCAGTTCACGAGGTCAAGACATTGAGACTATCCTTGCCAACATAAAGAAACCCCATCTCTACTAAAAATACAAAAATTAGTTGGGCCTGGTATCACATGCCTATAGTCCCAGCTACTTGGGAGGCTAAGGCAGGAGAATTACTTGAACCTGGGAGATGGAGGTTGTAGTGAGCTGAGATTGCGCCATTGCACTCTAGCTTGGGTGACAGAGCGAGACTCCAGCTCAAAAAAAAAAAAAAAATCATGTAGCTAGTAAGTTGTGAAGTCAGGATTTGAACCCAGGTTTATCTGCTGGAGGTCTATTTGTGACCTGAGGGCCAAACTTCTTTTGTGGAGTGAGGATAGTCTATCCTGCAAGGAAAAATCTGGGGCCTTAAGGACCTCACTGGGGCTTAGGAGAGAGCTCTTGGATGGGCTCTGTTAGCTGATTTTAAAGAGGCTGAAGTACTTTCGGTGACTGATTTCTCTTTCTGCGATTAGCAGCTTCAGAGCATAGCACACTTCAGCTGCTCTTAAAAGGTTACTGAAAAGTGGGTGTGAGGTATTGACATTTAAAAAAAAGATCATATTGTGGTTCTTTTCACCCAAGCACTTCA
>PVKP010052963.1:0-12188 GCA_004027715.1 Plecturocebus donacophilus | reverse complement strand
AGCTGGGCCTTCCCGGGTTCAGCTGTGCTTCTCAGTCCTCAGCGCTTCCAATTGCTGTTCTCTTTGTGGGGACGGGACCCGCCAAGCCCCGACTAAAAGGGCGTCCAGTCCCGCACACTCCGCACCGAGAAGTGCCGCGCCGGCCAAAAGAGTCGCGCTGGCGACCCGTGTGGCTCCCTCGCCGGGAATCTCGCAGTCCGTGGGCATCAAATATTCGTCTGCAACTGCGGCGTCCACTCGCTCTCTGCGCCCTCACCGCGAGCCACAATCCTGAGCTGCTGCTACGCGGCCATCTTGGATCTCTCTCCTATGTATTTTTAAAGTAGGAATCATGTCCCTTTTTCCCCATCCCCTGACTTCGAATTCAATGTTTGACACATGATAAAGACATGATAAAGTATATAGAACAGTGTGAGCGCCACTCTTGCTTGCCCTTTTCTTTCCTCGGTCCTTTCTGCAAAGTCAACTATTGTCAATGATTTGGTATGCATTTTTCTAGACATCTTTTTTTTCTTTGAGACGGAGTCTGGCTCTGTTGCCCAGGCTGGAGTACAGTGGCACAATCTTGGCTCACTGCAACCTCTGCCTCACAGGTTCAAGCAATTCTCCTGCCTCAGCCTCCTGAGTAGCTGGGACTACAGGCGCGTGCCACCACGCCCAGCTAATTTTTGTATTTTTAGTGGAGACGGGGTTTCACCACGTTGGCCAGGCTGGTCTTGAACTCCTGACTTCAGGTGATCCACCTGCCTCATCCTCCCGAAGTGCCGGGATTACAGGGGCGAGCCACTGCACGGCCTTCTAGACATCTTTTAAAGCATTCTCTCTCTGTGTGTATCTGCCTATGCAAAGATCCTTTAATAAAATAAAAATTATATGTAAATTATTTATATTATTATTTAAAAATTAATAATATTTTGAAGTTCCTTCTTTGCCCACGCATTTGTCTTTACTTATGTTTAGTTTGTGCTTAGAACTATTCAGGCTCTCTAATGTATGGATGTTTAGCCTCTGTCCTCATTGATAGTAACATTTCCCACATTTTTGACAATAAATTTTATACCGAACATCTTTTACATGTCATATATACTTAAATGAAAAATTTAAAGGGTAGATTCCCCAGAAATGGACTTGTGGGTGAAATGTGATTGATTAAAATAAAAAAAATAATTTCCACTTTTTTAGACCCGGGGTAAACGTGCAGGTTAGCTCTGCGGGTCTGCTGTGCGGTGCTGAAGTCTGGGACATGCCTGGCCCAGCACTCAGGTAGTGAGCATGGTATCCAACAGTTCTTCACCCCTTGACCCCTGCCTCCCTTCCTCCCGCTCCCAACATTTAAAACTTTGATACATTTGTTGCTATATTATCTTCTGCCTGGCTTATATACTTAATATAAACCCTGAGACTGTTTCCTTCTCCATTTACTTTGTCAACATATAATTTGAAAGATATTTAGTTAATATTTTTATAGTTAGTTAATATATTGGGTGAAAAACATATGCATTTTTCTTACTACAGGGAGATTATACTCTTTTTACATATTTATTTACTGTCTTTTTTTTCTCATGTGTTGTCATGTGTTTAAGTTTTAGTTGTTTGTCTTTAGTGTGTGTTTTCCTCACAGGCAATTCTTTTTTACTTGGGTTGTGGAAGTATTTCTTTGGAGTGGTTTTGCATTTGCCTTTTCTAAGTCCTCAGGGAGCAATGGCCACTGTATCTGGCCATTAATAGTTATATATTAAGGGCCATGTACTGCATTGACTTGCTCTAGTCAATACAGTACTTTGGAAAGCAGTCAATTTGGAAAGCAGCTAAAATTGGAGTCACCCTCTGATTAAATTTGTGACCATCTACTCCCATTCTTTATGACCCATCTGTACTGGCAAGATGAGTGAATTAAATCCAGAATATAATAGGAATTGCTTATGCTTCAGTTTTGAATCCTTTGCTAGTGGTACTAATTTTTGTGATTTCATTATAGATGCTTACTGCTTTTGATTTTATTTTGCTAGGAAGGGGAAGTTCAGGAGCTTCAGTTTGGCTTTTTATCATAATGGACCTTATTTCACAAGTCACGGAGACGGGGATTCTGGACAACAGCAATTTGGGAAGTAACTGGAGGGCGACTTTAGGCTCTCACTATATCTGCTGCTTTTGTGGGGACAGGAAACTTCGTGGACTTGGAGTGTTTGTGATGCTTTGGGAAATATGTGGGTATTCTCCATATATTTCTTGATCAGTTCTTGAGATCACATTTTATCACAATTAAGCCTCTAGTTTTCCCTTAAGAGACACAGCAAAGCTTGAATTCAATAGAATTTGCAAATTTTAACTGTAGATTCCAACTAAAACTTTGGTTTTTGGCCTTTTCAGCCTGTAGCTACAAGCAATAAAGAATTCTTTTTGATGCGCAGGTGCCCCGTGGCTCTCGCGGTCCAAAGGGGAGTTCAGGGATGCGGGGGCGACGCGGCTGAGGCTCCTCGTGGGAGTCGGGGCTGCAGCAGTCATGCCGGGGACAGCGGAGCTGAAAGTGGAAGAGGTGAGCGTCGGTCCTGCTGTGCTTCAGGCTGCGGGCATCACTGTGGCTCAGTGTGATAAGCCCGACAACGAGTTTATGCTCTGCCGCTGGGAAGAGGAAGGTCCGAGGGGCTGCCTAGAGGAAGGCAAGCTGGTCAACAAGTGTGCTTTGGATTTCTTTAGGCAGATAAAACGTCACTGTGCAGAGCCTTTCACAGAATAGTGCACCTGCATTGATTATTCCGGCGAGCAGTTATTTGGTCGCTGTGGCAAACAGCAGGCAAAATTTGATGAGCGTGCACCGGACAAACTGGGCTGGGTGCGGCCTGACCGGCGACAACCGTCAAAGGTCACCAAAGTGAAAACAGATCGGCCGTCACCAGAGAATCCCTGTCACTCAAGACCAAGACCAGAGCCCCAGCCTGAGTATGATGGAAATCTGAAGCCTGCCTTACATGGCAGCCGCTTTTCTTTCTGGACCAAGTAAAGGTGGGTCCACGCCCACACTCAGTCATGCGCCCAGACACTAATGAAAACGCCCAAGCAGTTTCCATCGACTGACAGTGTGTTCCTTCTGGGATCACAAACATTAACAAAAAAGTTAATTATGTGACTTGGCAGTTATTCTATACCATCTCCTGACCATTAAAATTTTTAAAGGAGGGGGGGGAGGAATTCTTTTTAATATTGTTATAGAAATTCTAGTTTTCAGTTTTTACCTTGGGTTAAGAATTTAGGATCCTTTGAGTTTGTTATTCTCTTCCTTTGGATTGTCCAGTGCCATAAGAAGCAACTATACTACTCTACAGTTCTTAAATTCTTTCCCTGGGGGTTCCTTGGGCTTTTTGGGGGGAGGAGGGGTGGAGTCTCACTCTGTTGCCCAGGCTGGGATGCAGTGGCACCATCTTGGCTCACTGCAACCTCTGTCTTCTGGGTTCAAGAGATTCTCCTCCCTCATTCTCCCAAGTAGCTGGGATTACAGGCACCCACCACCACACTTGGCTAATTTTTGTATTTTTAGTAGAGACAGGGTTTCATCATGTTGGCCAGGCTGGTTTTGAACTCCTGACCTCAGGTGATCCACCCACCTGGCCTCCCAAATTGCTGGGATTACAGCATGCAATCAATACTAGTAAAGCTTATCTTCCTTAAAATTTTAAATACATATAAATTGATGTTTTAGTGTTTTATCTCTGTGCCTTAGGAGATCCTCTTTTATGCTGCCTAAGGTACTTGTGCCTCATTTTGGAGATCACTGCCCAAGAGATCTCTTGGATAAATAATTTAAAGGGATAAGAGCGTAGATTCTATCATCGTTTCCCAATGTTTATGTTCTCCTTTGTGAAAGGATTAAACTTTGATACCCTTGACATATCTTTCTGTAGAAAAAGTATATTTCCCTGTCTCACTTACAGGTTTGTTCAGGTAACTTGCCCTGGCCAACAGAATCCGAGCGAATACAATGTACACGTTATCTGAATAAAGGATGCTACTACATGGTTCAGCTTACAAGGAGCTATTCTGTAATATCAGCTCCAAGAATGAGAAAACACTTGGAGAGGAGCCAAGCAGAGTTGCAGTCAACTCCAAGCTGACCCTAAGTCCATATGTAATGTGAGTGAGAAATACCTGTTTGTTGTTGTAAGCCACTTGGATTTTGGGGTTGTTGGCGATACAGTGTAATACAGTTATAATGTGATTTATTCCAGGGAGAGAGCTATAATTTTAGGAATATGTTTTGCTTTCTAATTATGAACTTAGATTATAAAGTCTCTGAAAATCAATGATCATTATTTCAGGGACTATGTGTGCATGTATACCTGTCTATGTGCCAGTGCTAGTTAGGTCCAATAATTAATTGTAGAGAACTTAAAATTCCCTTATCCTTCCCTTATGCTTTGTGATTCCCCTTTCCCTTTTCTTACTAAATAATTTGATTCTAAATAAAGCAGTAGCAGTTTAGGCAGAACAAGGTAGGTGTCTATGGTGGGGTGGCTGGGAGAACAGCAGTGGTCTGGCACAGGGTGAGAGCTTTAGCAGGGTAAGAAGGGTGACTGTGCAGGCTGTTGGCTTGATGGTGGTGCTGGAGCCTAAGCAGAGTGAGAAGAAGATCCCTGTGGAGGTGGGAAAGTGTTCTGGTGTGGAGAACCAGAACCTGTGCAGGACGAGCAGATGTCCATTCCTGGCAATGGCCTGGTGCAGGGTATCAGAGGATAAGAAGATTGAGGAGGGTATCTATAGTAGGGGAAGCCTGCTATGAGAGGTCAGAGCCTGAGAGGTAAAGAAGGCATCTATGTAGTGGGATAGTCAGGTGTAGTGAGTTGGAGCACAGGCAGGGTGAGGAGGGCATTCATGCATGAGGTGACCTTCTGTAGGGAGTCAGAGTCGCAAATGGGTGAGCAGCGTACTCTAGAGGGAGGCTGGTATGGATGTCAGCATGTGGGAGGGGTGAGGAGGACGCTCATACTTAGTGTTGGCCCAGTGGGGGTGGGACTCAGCACTTAAGCAGGATGAAGAGAGAGCATCCTTGCAGAGGTTAGACCTGGGGTGGGTTTCAGAGAGCAAGCATGATAAGGAGGGTGTCAATGTGGTGGGGTAACCCAGTGAGGGAACTCACATCCTGAGTAGGGTGAGTTGGGAAATATTGCTGGGGGATGGAGGACCTGCATGGAGTGTCAGAGCTTAAGCAGGATGAAGGAAGTGTCTATGCAGAGGGTAGACTTGGTGTGGGTGTCAGAAACTTGGCAGGATAAGGAGGTGGTCCATGTGGTAGGATAGCCCAATGAGGAAGTCAGACCCCTCCAGGGTGAGAGGAGCTTCCACCCATGGGGGTGACCTTGTGTGGAGTGTTAGAGCCTAAGGGGATCTACGTGGTGACTAGGGGACCAGCATCAGGAATCAGAGCGTAAGCAGAGTGAGGAGGGCTTTCCTGCAGAGGAGTGGCCTAGCACCGGGAGTCAGAACCTCGGCAGGGTGAGAAGGATGCTTGTGGGGGGATGTTCATCGGGGTGGGGAGTGGGCTGGCTCTTGCCTGCACTCTCAAACAGAGTGAGGAGGGAGGGCATCAGCCCAGGGAACGGTGGCTTGGAATGGGGAGTCAGAGCCCAACTAGGAAGAGAGGGGCATGTTAGCAGGTGGAGACTGACAACATCCAGGAGATTGATCAAATAAGGAATAAGTGAAAGGCAATGAAAAGAGGTTTCTTACTGTCATAGAAAGGAGTTAGGAATGTGGAAAGGGAGAAAATTAGAATGAAACCTGTGGTGTTAGATTGGAATTGGAGGAATTAATGTGAACTCATGGTGTTCAATGTATTTAGATATAGAAATAATACAGAAATATAGAGGTGTGCATGTGTGTTATGCAGGAGAAGGAATTAGCTAGGAGAGATTAAAAGGAGGATTATTTGTGGAGAGTTGAGGGCAGAGAATCCAGGTGTGAGCAGAGAGCATATCTATGGAGAGATTCCACGTGAAGGATTTAATATTTGGAGTGTTTTCCTTTAGGCCTTTGGAAAAAGTCATATTTAGTACTTCGTTTAAGTTTATTCCCTTCCATAATGTGATTCCAGTTACTTATCCTAACTGTTGAAAAATAGTCATATCTACTGGAGGTGGTGTGGGGGTTAAAAGGTTAGGGAAGCATGGAATAAAGGCTGGCCTTCCCTCTCTTCCAACATCCAATAAAGGGAGCTGCTTTCTGGAGTTCTGGAGGTTCTAGCAAGATGAATGCAGACCCTTGATTGAGTTAGTTACCAATAAGGAAACACAGAGAGTGTGGAGGAGCAGCTTCAGAAGGCATGGGATTTAAACTTTGTCTTCCCCACATGCTAGAGGAAACTGACTCTTCAAGGTGGGGAGGTTGACTTGTGAGTTTTGTGTCAATGATACTCTTAGAATGTGGTACCAAACATGGTAGTAAATTATTTACTTCCTTTTATTCAACTAGATGAGAGCAGAGGCACCAGATAGGCACATTATCCTCAAGAGGGCTCTCATGAGAACTAAAAACCACAATAAAACTGAAAACCTCAGTCCACAGAGAGCCTTTCCTCAGGACCAGTAGGGTGAGAATCACAGTCTTTAAACAACTGCAAGCGAAAATTGCCTGATCAGCCAAAAATGATGAGATGAGTGCAACATAAACAAGTCTTTGTTCAGGTTTTTTCGTCAAAAGTAGTTACATTTGTATGTGGAAACACACAAATCATATTTTATACCAGTGAGGAACACGGTTCTCAAGAAGGACTTCTCTAATTGCTTGGTTCCTCTTTTTTTCCTTCCTATTTTTTTCTGCAACCATTTGGGTTCCCACTTTAATTACATTTGCCTGCAGTTGTTTTTAAGGGTGTTGATTCTCACCCTACTGGTCCTGAGGAAAGGCTCTCTGTGGACTGAGGTTCTCAGTTTTTATTGTGATTTTTAGTTCTCATTGAGGATATGTGCCTATGTGGTGCCTCTGCTCTCATCTAGTTGAATAAAAGGAAGTAGATAATTTACTACCACGTTTGGTTCTCATTTATAAGATGTTTTAAGAAAGATTTGAAACATATTTTCTGAAGAGAGCAGAAGGCCTCTTCCCAATATGACTTTGGAAATCACTTATGCTGAAGTGAGGTTCAACAATGAATCCAAGTCCTCAGGCATCAACTGTTCTGCAGGTAAAGATCATTTTCTGGGGGTCAGAGTGAATGACGAAATGAAGGATGAGGAGAGGGTTTATGAATAAGGCATAGGTGTTGTCAGTTGCTGGTTCTCTGATTATGTCTGGGAAACACAAGAGTCCCAGAAGATCTCATAACCTACAGATACACATTACAGGGTGTACATTTGTATTGTGGGGAAGAAAAGATTTTGTGCCACTCTCTTTAGCCTCCACTCTGTTTACTATAAGAAACAGAGGTGAGAGAAATCAACTCCAGTTCTGAGCTAAGGAGTGCTCTGATTCACCTGCGTTTTCTGAGGCGAGTGGGGCTGGGATTAAGAGATTGAATACAGCTTCTGAAACCATCAACCCAGATGCAGGGGTTCCTGATGAATTGGTGAGATTTGTTTTTTGATCAGTTAGAGGGAAACAGTTTCGGTGGACAGTGGTGAGGGTATATTTGTTAGTATTGGATGGAAATGAAATAAAAGGCCATTGCAAATGAAAGACTAGAAAGTCTACACAAAGAAAGTCTCTTAAATCTCCAGGAAACTTTTTCTGAAATCAGAAAATCTATTGCATGTTGCATCTCTGAGACAGACTCTATTACATTTGGGAGTAGATGCAAGGTAATTTGGGTGTCGTGTAATATCTCAAGAATAGCGCAAAAGAGAGAAAAGAATGTATACACAGTAAGAAACTATGGGGGAAAAGATCAGGACTACATCTGTGCTTTCTAAAATACTTCTGTGAAGGTGTGGAGAGCACTTTGGGAATTTTTTTCCCCCCATAAAAACTTTATATAATTTCTTTATTATGTAAGTATTAATGTTCATTATAAAAAAATTAACTAGAGATACACAGATATTTGAATTACAATTACTCATCATCTAGAGAAAATCATAATTTACATTTTAGTGACTATCCTTCCACATACAAATGCATATAATGTGCATATATATTTTACTAATAACGTAATCCTATTATATAATACTGAGGTTTTTCACCCTATCATTTGACAAAATATCATAACTTTAAGAAAGTAATACCTAACCATGAGATGGTAACTAAAAAGACTGACCTAATTCTGAAGATGTGATGAAGGATTATTATAAAGATTTGCTATAGCATTATTTAAAGTTGGAAACAATCTATTATTTAAATATATGTTGACATACTATGCAACCATAATAAGAGTGTTAAAGAAGAAAATATAATGGTATGAAAAATGTTCACGATACTGAGTAAAGGAAATAATAGGTCAGAAATCAGTATTTATGGTATGTCAATCATGTAGAGAAATTTGCATATATGTATATACACATTCAAAAAAATTACTAGAAATATACCAAAATATGGTATATTATAACTTATATGGCATAACAGTTATCCTCAATTTTAGGAATTTGTACTTTTATGTATTTTCTAAAGTTTCTACAATGAATATGATTATATCCTTCCTATTCCTATTCTCATATGATTTCAAATGTCATACCATTAGTAACTGTGTGTCATCCAAGAAAAGAGAGAGAAAGAGGAGGAAGAAGAAGAGGAAGTAAGGACAGAATTTATTACTGGTAAAACTAATTTGGCTTCTTCTTCAGCTTCCAAGGCAAGGTCTGCCCCTCACAAAAGTAATGCTGGGTTTACAAAGCTGCTCTGTGCCTCACTGCTGATGCTTTTCCTGCTAATGGCAATCTCATTCTTTATTGCTTTTGTCAGTAAGTATGCCAGCTGAACCAGTAAGCAATATCTGCTGTACATGAAGAGAGGGTATCCTTTAAAAGTTGACATTTGAAAATGAGTTTATTCAGAAATCTGAAATGAAATTTTCTCTGGGGAGACATAATTCATGGAAGTCCGTTGTGAAATTTGCTCTAGATTTAGTTACTGTCCTGTAAAAATAATGGAATCCGTTATCATTAGAGAAACTGAAGCATAAACGTGGGTGTATGTATTTGTGTTTTAGAGTGAAATCTATGTGGCATCATCTCTATACTAGACACTATGTAAGTGAGGACAAATCTGTATTTCCTTGGTAGCATTTATCAGGCCACTCTTATTTGAATGCACGCTTATGTTTTGGGATCAGCAGGTAGACAAGAAGGAGATGGGAAGAAATATTTCAGGAAGAGTTCTCCACTGACTTTTACTCTAATTATTTCTGTCCTGCTCAAGACTGTGTGGGATCTAAAAGCCAATTTAGCAAACGAGGTGGATTGCTGCATATCTTCTGCTTTCAGCATTTGTTGGATGTTTTCCCCCCTGCTTTGTCAGCCAAGTTGGAGTGCAGTGGTGCAATCTTGGCTCACTGAAACCTCCACCTCCCGGATTCGAGTGATTCTTCCACCCCAGCCTCCCAAGTAGCTGGGATTACAGGTGTTCATCGCCATGCCCAGCTAATTTTTTGTGTATTTTTAGTAGAGACAGGATTTTCTCATGTTTCCCAGCCTTGTCCTGAACTCCTAGGCTCAAGAAATCTGCCTGCCTCAGCCTCCTAAAGTGCTGGGATTCGAGGTGTGAGCCACCACGCCTGGCCCCGAATTTTTAAAAGGCATAAAAACCAGTATACATGTTGATAGATTCTTTATTCATTCCTTTGGTCATTTCATTGTCTGTCTACTGGATGTCAGGCATTGTGCCAGATAGAGAGTCAAGAAAGCCACAGTCTCTGGTCTCAAGAAATTTAGAGAATGGTCAAATGAACCAGTGGTTATAACATTGTATGGTAAGTGTTGTACAGCTAAGAGGTATAAGTGCAAGAGCCTGAGGTCGGCTTCCTGGAGGAGTTGACATCTAGAGCTGTGCGTACCAAGAATGACCTAGAGATATGAGACGGCATGGAATTTGGGGAAACATACGTATGCATGACTGGACTGAAACGTAAGTATGATGGAACATACAGTGTTAGGAGCTAAGAAATGAAGTTGTACGTGACAGAAATAAACAGGACTCAGCTCATGAAGAGTGCTGTATATCATGATAAAGAGTTTGAGATTATTTTCCCTCCTAAAAGTTATTTTGTCAATTATCTTTTGCTAGCTAATAAGCCGATCTAAAACTTAGTGGATTAAAATAGCAACTATTTATTTAGCTCATAAATCTGTGGCTTAGCAATTTAGTCTGGTGTTAGTGGGGAGATTCCCTCAGTCCTGGCTGAATTCACTCATGTATATGTGGTCAGATACTGGTCACAGGCAACTTAGCTTCTGAGGAAGAGGATGTTGGCTGGAATGGCAGGAGAGATTTGGCCACATTTCTCTTATCATTCATCAGGCTAGCCTGGGTTTGTTCACATGGCAAGTGGTAGGCTTTTAAGACTGAGAGCAAAAGTAAGCAAGGCCTTTTGAAGTCTCACCTTGGAACTAGCACAGAGTTGCTCCTGCACATTCTGTTGGCTTAAAGAAGCCTTACAGGCAGCCCAGATCCAGGCGATGGAGAAATAGACCTCATTTCTTGATTGAAGAAGCTGCAAAATCACATTGTAAAGCAGTGTGGATACAGGGAATGTTGAAAGTTGTGGCTATTTTTGCAATGTCACAGTCAGGGAGAAAATTGAAGAATTTTAAGCAGAGAATTGATATAATCAGTAGCAGGTTTGGGTTTAGAAGATGGTGATTTAAGTTTTGGGCATGTTGAGTTTTATATGACTGTGAGAACCTCAAATGGGCATGTCTAGTGGGAGACTCATTTGTCTGGATTTAGGGAGAGAGGACTGAGTTTTGGAAGTCCTTCACATAGAGGTAGCAGGTGATGCCATGGGAATATATGATATCACTCAGGGAGAGAACTTAGTATGAGAAAGAGGGATAAGGATGGAACTCTGGGAAATGTTACATTTTAAAGGAGGTGGATGGAGGAAAAGGAGCTTATAAAAGAGTGTAAGAAGCAGCAGCAAGAAAGGTAGGACAAAAACAGCAAAGAATAGTGTCCCAGGAGCTAAGAGAGGAGGTAACTGGGGTCAAGCATTTAAGGAAGTCAAGTAGGAAGATAGCTAAGAAACTCTAGGATATTACTGAAGATCCATTTCAGGGATGATTTTAGTGAAACAGTGGAATTAAACCACAGAATATGATTGGTCAAGGAACAAATGAAAGGTAGGGAGGAAAGAGAAGTTCAGTTTCTAGAGGGAGAGGTGGGTTAGTTTTAAATTGAGAGAAACAAGAGAGTGTTGCTGTGCTGAGTAAGAACCAGTTGGGATGGAGAGAGTAATGTAAAGAAGAGGAAGAAAATAATGTCCTCTTGTAAATTCTCCATTCTCTAAGTTAACTCAGAACTCCTCAGAATTAATTGGCCCCCTCTCCTCTGCTCCAAAGTCCCAGGGTGTGCACATCCTTCAACACAAGTGTTTATTGCCATCCATCACCCTACTTCCAAAGAGTTAGCCTTTGTATACATCTTGTATTAAGTGTTGAAGGAGAATGTGGAATCTCTTTAGATCCCTTAGGATGGAACTGTTGTGTCCTCTTCCAACTACTGATCTTTTAGCTATTCCTAGAGATAGCTATAGTTTCAAAATGGGAAATCTTTTCCCTCTACTCAAGTAATAGGGCATTTGTAGGTTTCGTTTCAATAAAGAATACAATAAAGTAATGATAAGGAGCAAAGTAATAATGCTACCCGGAAAAAAAAGGTTTATTCTCTTTTCCAGTTTTCTTTCAAAAATATTCCCAGCTTCTTGAAAAGAAGACTACAAAGGACCTGGTTCATACAACATTGGAGTGTGTGAAAAAAATATGACCACGGTGTGCGACCCCCGGTTGTGGGACCCACGGAGGCAGGCACTCAGTAGACACGAGGCAGGACGCGTGGTGGCCGGTACCGACTTTATTGGGATCTCCGGGAGACTCAGGCAGGCAGGGAGGAATCGCACGTGCTTTCTTTGTTCGGTCGGCTTTATAGGGGCGGAGGGCCTGGGGCAGTGGGAGAGCTGGTCTGGCAGATAGCAATTGGCTAGGGAGAGCTGACCTGGCGGTTGACGATTGGCTAGGTTGGTTGCTGGGCAGAAAGCCTGCCGGGCGGGAGCTTGT
>PVKP010052962.1:0-12187 GCA_004027715.1 Plecturocebus donacophilus | reverse complement strand
CCCCGCTCCCCCGCCGCGGCCCCCGTTCGCCCGCAGCCCTCGGACTCACGCGGCAGGCGCCCCTGCGGGACCGCGGTCTGCAGAAGCGCCAGGAGGAGAAGCGCCGGCCTGGCTCGCGGGCTCATTTCTCAGCCTCTGAGCGCGCGTCGCCGTCAATCTCCGCTTCTTTGCTGGGGCGGGGAAACGGGTGGCTCCAGAAGTCACCCTATGGCTGTTGCCCACGCTCAGGAGATGCCCTGTAAAGCTTCCCAGTGAAGGCAGGAGGTCTTCAGAACGCCCACTCCCTCTCCTGCAGCAGAAGGCACCTGCCTGCGAAACAGTCGGCGGTCCAGCGGCCCCCTGGTTTTTAAATCCTGAAGCGGTGTTGCTGACTCGGGAAAGTGTCTTCGCAATCTTCTGATCTAAACTTTAGATATTTAAATATTTAATAATTTCAAAATTCAATTATACATGTAAAAATGTTATCTCAACCTGAGACCAACTTGTATGTCTTTCTTACGTGATTTAGAAACGTAAAGCTTTTTCATTGTTTTTTTATTCGAATTAATTAAATCGTAACATAAATCCATTAGATCCTACTGAAATACCTTCCACAGCCTTCATAACTGAATTATCTGACAAGTGTTTCACACACTTGACAGCATTGGGATTACCTGGAGAATGATTAAACGTATTGAGGCCTGATTTAATGGGTATTGTTAGGTGGTTAAACATTAGCATCTGGGAGGAGATGAGAGAAGAGGGCGGAAAGGCTGCCACTAAGACAGCCACTGGCCCACCTCAGTTCAGCCCCAAGGCCACCCTAATTCCACCCTAAGGGATGGACTTTGTGGTAGAGTCTGTGGCCGACACATCCTGGAGAAGGAAAACGGAGGGCACAGGCAGAAATTCCCTAAAGTGGCACATGCCCAGTAACATAAAACCCTGTCCCCACGTTCACCCCAAAGTTCATCCTACCATCATTTTAACAGAATTTAGGTATGGTTTTGCTCGCACCCCCCCCCGGGAGCCTTTTCTTAATGAATTATAGGTAAGAACATGCACAGTTTAATTTTAGTTTATATAGCTATAAAGTGCCAATGAAATAAGATCATTCTCTCCCTCAGACACAGCCAAAACCTCAACTCCTCCCACAAACCCCTAAAGGCACTTTGAGCTCTGCAAAGAGGTACTGACTTCACTCTGCAGAAATCAGCCCTCTGTCTCTCTGAGGGTGCATTACCATGCTTCGATAAAGTTTGCTTTAAGCTTGCATTTTGGGGTTAGTTCGCAATTGTTTCCTCACTAGCACAATAACCCAGACTGCTGGGCCAGAGCTCTGGCTCTTTTCATCTCCCTCAGTTAAAGCATCCATCCCAACGCAGAATTCTCGGTGACACTGTCGGATGCCACCCGGGCACCGGGATTTTAAAAGCTTTCCTCCTCGCTCAGCGAAGTTTGGGAATTATTACCTTAGACATTTCAAACCATATTAGTAAATTCAATACACTTGATTTGCTCAAAACTTTACATATGTAGCAAATTCAACAGGCATTATTTTTATAAGCATGTGTGCAAATTTTGACAAGTTAAGAAAATCAAACAAGATATCAAGGACTCCACTGTAGGTAAATGGATAAAATAACATGGGAAAAATGTAGAATATTGATGGAGGGCACACTGGGGCTGATAGTACTGTTCCTTTTTTCAATTTTTGGTAACATAATTTATATATCATACAATTCATATATTTAAAATGCAAAAATTAATGGATTTTAGTATATTTACAGAGATATGCAACCACTACCAAAATTTTACATTTTGATATTTTACAGAGATATGCAACCATTACCGAAATTTTACATTTTTCTATCTCCCCAAAAAGAAAGCATGTACCCCTAATTCGTCACATCCCTGATTCCTCCATTCTCCCCCTCCTCCCCTGCCAGTCCTAGACAATCATTAATCTACTTTCTTTCTATTTGCACCATTTAGTATACATAGACCCATATAATATATTGCTTTGTTGTGACTGGCTTCTTTAATTTAGCATAAGGTTTTTATGTACGTTTTTCACGGACCAATAATATCTATTATAAGGACATACCACAACATTGTATTTATTCATTCATCAGCTGATGGACATTTGTTTTGTTTCCACTTTGTGGCTATTGGGAATAGTGCTGCTATGAACATTTATTTACACGTTTTTGTGTGGACTTATGTATTGATTTCTCTTGGTTATATACCTAGGAGTGGGTTGCTGGGTCATATGGGAGCTCCGTTTAACCTTTTGAGGAATCGCCGCACTGTTTTCCACAGTAAGCATTTTATCCTCCCATCAACAGTGTATGAGAGTTCTGATTTCTCTCCATCTTTGCCTGGGTCTTTGAATCAGGACCCCCGATAGAATAAAAATGTGGTTATTCAGTTGTTCCACCATCATTTGTTGAGAAGACTCTTTCTTAATTGAAGTGTTTGTCGGGCTGGTCTCGAACTCCCGACCTCAGATGATCTGCCTGCTCGGCCTCCGAACGTGCTGGGATTACCGGAGTGAGCCACTGCACCAAGCTGACATACTGAACTTTTAAAGTATCCAATTAACTAATGAACAAAACTGCTCCAAATTTTTCAATTCTTAAAAGTCTTAAGGCAATACTTAATGTGGCTAATCTCAACTTCATAAACTTTGTAGGAATGCTTATCAACTTAGATTGGTATGAAGTTGAGTTAAAAATTAGAGTATATACATCGTCTCAGCTATCAGTTTTCATTAGTTGAATTCTTGCAATCATTTGAAATACTTAGAATAGGAAATATGTATAGATTCTTTAACATAAAATATTGTTACAAGACCTCTGGGATATCAGTTTTTCTGGCCAGAGTTTGTGCTGCAGCGCCTTTGCCCGAGTTCTTGTCCTGCGTTTAAGAACGAGGTACACAGGCAAGAGTTAAGAAGTTCCAATCGCTGCAGGAAGTTCCAGTAGTTCAGCTCACCTTGTCAACTCCTATTCACAGTCTTCAAAATTATCTGAGACCTGCAATCGAGGGTTAGAATCCATCCTTTGAAGAATCTGAAAACAAGACAACATTTATCTATGAACATTAAAATGTCCTAGGGTAGTCACAGTCAAAAACACAACTGGCAAAGAAATTTGGTCACCTCTGTGATTTACAATAAGCTAACACAATAACCCTAATTATGACTGATAACACAAACTCAGACATCAGAACTCTAGAAATTCCGTATAATTTTGGAACACACAGTAACATTTTTCACTAAAATATAACCTGAAGATCAAACACCGCCTTGGTTCAACAATCCCATAAAAACAAATATGTCAATGATCCTGTTGACCTCTCCTTGGAACACTCCAGGAGATGCTACTCCTCCATAGCATCCGAAAGCTAGGGGTTCGCAAAGACAATTTTGAAGCTGCATAGGCGCAAAACACTCAGCGGGTCTCTACTCATCTGTGGCCTCTAGTCCCTAAATGCTAGTAGCAACTCTCAGCTGTGGCTAAGGTGGGAGGATCTCGTAAGCCTAGAAGTTTGGGGATCCAGTGAGCTATGAGTATGCCACTGCGCTCCAGCCTGGGCAACAAAGCAAAGTCCTGTCTCAGACACAAAAGCAAAAAACAAATCACCTACGCTGTGTTTATCTCACAATTAAAATAACAAACAAGAAAAAAAAGTATGCAGTCTCTGTAGGTCCCTGGGGTTTGTTGTAATTTAGGAAACGATAACCCCAAAATAAAGGCCTCAGAAGCCAGAGTTTCTCTCTGACCCTCTCCTGCCCTCCTGTTTCTCAGTCCCATTCTCCCTGGAGTCTAGCCCTAGAAATGAGAATTCCTCTTCCTCAAGTTAGGCCATAGAAATCAAAACACCCTTTCCCAGAGCCAGCCATAAAACCTAAAAATATTACTCTACCTCTCCCTCTGTTGTTCTGTGTAAACTGGCCATAAGGAAATTAGCGGAACTACCTTATTTGACCATAGATCCCAAGATCCGTTCCAGAGAGGATCCAGAAGGAAGCAATGCTGCATAGAGAGGCCAAGAAGAATCTAGACAGACAGGCCCTGCTGGGTTTCCCTACTCAATTTATCAGCAATCCTGTTTCTACATGGCTGCCCATAGTTTGTTGAATCTAAAAAATAAAAACAGACAATTTCCCCTGTATCTGGGAGCCTTCACAATGAAGACTCCCGTGTACACATTAATAAATTGGATGCTTTTTATCCGATTAATCTCCCTCTTGGTGGTGGTTTTCAGCGAATCTTCAGAAGCCAAAGAATAAGTTTCCCTTGGCCCCTACAGGTTCTTATGCTTAATTTGTTACTCTTATTTAAGACATAATTAAAGTATCTTCTCCATAAGATTATTTCTACATCCACTATTTGGTACGACTGGCCATTTTCTCCTTTGATCTCTGCTTGGTACTGACACACACAAAACATCACTGCCTGTTTTTCTCACCATGTCTTTTCCCTTTTACTGTAAACCATCAGCAACACCAGCGTAGGTATCATTTCTACTGCTTAATAATTGTTTTGGGCAAGTGAGTGAAACAACCCACATGAGTTTCTCGTCTATTCGATAATTGATTCTCTTTAGGAATAGTATTACATCCTAAGGTCCTGGGAGCCAGCCTCCTTACTCGGCTGCTCCGGGGTCCCACTTCAGTTTCCCACCTCAGTGCTGTTGTCCGTTGTGGGTAATAAGTATTTTTGTCCATCAAAAGACTCCGTGCGTGAATGAGTTTTGAAATCTGCTGAGTAACACTGTGTCAACCCAGTTAATGATTTGCCAGGCGGCTGGATCAGCAGCTGTCCCTTTACCGGCATTTTCATTTGGAGAGTTATCTAGTGTCTGCAAACACAAACATCCTACATTGTAAATGCCTTTGGACACAGAGAGATTGAAGCCAAAGCAAACCTATTTTTTCCTTCCCATGTTCTTGCCAGGCTGTGCAATCCATGCAGTCTCATGGCCCGCCAGTGCCTCAGAATTAACATCTCTCAAACAAATATAATAATTTCTGTCCACTGAAAGGCACAGAAAACTAAGTGCATAGCTAGAGGTTAAAAATTTTTGGTCAGGCGCTATGGCTCACACTTGTTAATCCAATATTTTGGGAGGCTGAGGTGGGCGGATAATCTGAGGTCAGGAATTCTAGACCAGACTGGCCAACATGGTGACTCCATCTCTATAAAACATTAGCCAGGTGTGGTGGCTCGCACCTGTTGCCCCAGCTACTCAGGAGGCTGAGGCAGAGGATCGCTTGAGCCCGGGAGGTTGAGGCTGCAGAAAAACAAGTTAGCCTCTTTCAGGAGTTCCTGGTTTAGGCTGCCACCTAGTGTCCATCGGAAAAACAACATGACATTGCAAATGTCTGTGACTGAAGGGTAAGGCGAGAGGTTGGGGAAGAATATATTTGAAGAGGACTTCCCTCCACTTACTAAATGTGTTAGTTAAGTAGTGGGGCATATTTTAATTTGTGCATTTTGTAGATAGACAAAATTTTTATTCTGTTTAATTTCAGTTGACACTTTAATATGTGTGTATTGAGGATGCATGATTTGTAATCAGTCTACAGAACTTAGAGAAGTCTGAATTCTCATTCTCCATTTCCTTATTGGCGAAATGCTAATGATTACAGTGCTGGTTGTCTCATAGGATGTAGGGAGCCAGAATGAAAATAGTGCATATAATGCCTGGTGCAGAGGAGGGTTCAGTTAATTAACTATATTAGTATTATTGACAACAGTCAAGACAGCCTGATAATTTTTAGGAGTGTAAAGAAGTCCTGAAATCTAAATGTTTAAGAATTACTGTTTTAAACTGTTGTCTTATGTCTTATTTTCCGAACTGCATTGCTAAATACTTGAAGGCAAAGGTTTAACCAGCTCATTAACATTTTTGTGTTTTTATTCTTTTGTTCTCTCAGTGGCTGTCTTTCTTACCAGATTTCTCACACCACATGATGGTTATATTTGTCTGTGTCTGTCCCATCAGGTATAAGTCCTGGAGAGGACACACTGCTTAGCTGATCTTTCTTTTTGTTATTTTTCTTGGTGTCCTGTGCTTAACAAGTGCTTACTAAGTATGTAAAAACAGCATAGTGAAAAAGTAGACATTAAAAAATAATGCCAACCAATCTACTGAAATTTGAAATTCCATGTTTCCTCCAAAATAATCATTGTGTCAGATTATGTACTTACTCTGATGAAGGCTATTGCCTAATATACGTTTGCACCTTGTGCTTTATAACTGCCTTCATTATGACCACAGATCCAGAAGTTGTAAAAATGTGCATATTCTCACAAGTGACAAATTCTTATCCTTTAAGGGTAGGTTTGACTTTCTGAAATGTTTTGACATCATTTCAAAGCAGCTGGAAGAATAACGTAGCTGTTGATGACCCAGTTTCCTACTCACTTATACAATTATAATGGCAATTTCAAAATGTTAGGTAAGTATATTTTGCAATGTATTGTTCCTTTTGTAATACTTTCTATGTATTCATATTTTAAAATTTTATACGTATTTATTTATTTTTCTGTGACAGAGTCTTGGTCTGTCACCCAGGCTGGAGTGAAGTTGTGCGATCACAGCCCTCTGTAACCTCAAACTCCTGGCTGCAAGCAATCCTCCTACTTCCGCCTCATGAATAGAGTAGCTGGAACTACAGGCACATGCCATCGCCCACTAATCTATGTATTTATTATACTCCCAATGGTGTGCTTCAGTATATTTTCTTTTGGTTTCCCCAATTCATTTAGATTGCATGTTAGAGAATACAGATGCAGTAACTTTGGTCTCAACCCTTGAGATGAGGAAGTATTTAGCCTCAGGTTTAATCTTTTTTAATTGTTGGCCATTTGCCTTCAAAGACTGAAAAGCAAACAAAACTGTGGCTATGGGTTATACATTTAAAAAAATTTGTGTCGCTGAAGCAAGGCAACAGACTAGATCCCCTACAATCTTATTTAGGCTAAAAATCTCCTGGAGGCCCTGTATTGTTGGTCTCAAGCAGACAGCAGCACTTACACTTACTCTTTAACGCAGGCACTGCCAGTGGGGTGGCTCTTATGAGTAGCCTCATGCAGTTGGTGATTCAGGAAAAAGCAGGTTTTAATCATTCAAAGTTCTGGCCTATATAGGATATATTAATATTAGGCTAGCTACATCCAAAAGCTGACAGAACCCTACCATAAGGCTGGGCTTGGTGGCTCACATCTATAATGTCAAAACTTTGGGAGGCTGAGGCAGAAGGATAACTTGATGCCAAGAGTTTCGGACCAGCTTGCGCAGCATAGCGAGACCCCTGTCTCAACCAAAAAGAAAGAGCCCTAATTGGAAGAGTAGAAGGAGAAAGTGAAAGAAAAACCAGCAGTCCGCCTCATTCCTTACACCTGTCCCGGCAACACCTGTCACTCTCCTTTGAATGTATCTTGGCTGTTTGAGTCGCTCTCTAGCCCCATTACTATCTTTGGACTCGACATTTTGCTCTGCATTTTTAACTTTGTCTACCATGTTTTCCAGAGCCTGAAGAGTGTGGCATGAAATGAAACTAGTCAACTTATAATATTTATGATGTGTGTGTAAATACAAGAATACACAATATATTGCATTACGGTATTTTAACTGTGTCCTCAATTTGTTTCTGGCTTTCTTGAAGACATCAATTTTGAGTGGGATAACCACATCCTTAATCTGAACTTTCCCTTGGAGATCATTTCAATAGACTTTTTTTCTTGCTCACAGGCTTGTTCAATCTTATTTCAAAATTTGAGGAAAAAAATTTCCATGGAACACCAACCAGATATCAGGTTGCTTTGGAGTTGATAGTCAAAAGCTTTGTATCTTCCAGTTTTCAGAATGTCTTCTAAAGGTTCTGATTCAGAACTGTTAGGCCAAATTGAACAACCAAGTGTCAAAGCACAATATTCAAGGAGTTAAAAATATGACTGACATACATGTACTATACGTAGTGAGCTTGTGTATGGGTCAAAGAATGATTTAACTGATTAATGAGGAAGGAAGCAGAATCAGAATTAGGTCAAAGGAAGATACAGGAGAATAAAATAAGTATTTGGTCAGGGAAAAAATGAAGACTGGAAAATCAGATATAAAGTTGGTTAATGTGTTTTTTTTTTTTGAGAAGGAGTCTCCCTCCGTTGCCCAGGCTGGAGTGCAGTGGTGTGATCCTGGCTCACTGCAACCTCCACCTCCCAGGTTCAAGCAATTCTCCTGCCTCAGCCTCCCCAGTAGCTGAGACTACAGGCAGGCGCAACACCGCACCCAGCTAATTTTTGTATTTTTAGTAGAAGTGGGGTTTCACCATGTTGATCGGGATGATCTTGATCTTTTGACCTCGTGATCTGCCCACCTTGGCCTCCCAAAGTGCTGGGATTACAGGTGTGAGCCACAGCGCCCGGCCAAAGTTGGTTAATGTCTTATTAGGCAATACAATAACAACTTTGGGGGTCATTTTTTTCTATATTAAAAATTCATTTCCATCTCCATGACAAAATCTATAATAATTTATTAAACTTCGACAAGTAAATGTCTGGTTTTAAATAATCTGGGCTCAATAAAAAGTAAACATTAAGTCAGAGTTACTTTCACATAGAGCGCTGTTCAATACGGTAGCAGTAGCTACATGTGATCACTGACCTTTTGGACTGGAGCTAGTCTGCTTTCAGTTGTTCTAAAAATGTAAAATACATACCACATTCTGAAGATTTATTATTTAAAAAAATATATAAACTATCTCTTTTTAAGAATATTGATTATATGTTGACGTGATAATATTTTAGATATATTAAGTTAAATAAAATATATTATTAACATTAATTTTACTTCTTTGTTTTCATTCTTTCAATGTGACCACTAGAAATTTAGAAACTATGTATGTGATTCACATTCTAGTTTACTGTCTAGTATTGCCTTACATCATCCACAAGATGATAACCCACAAGTAGGCTTTTTACACAATTCTCTCATATAGCTTGGAAGGACATGGAGAAATATTTTTGTCTTGTTTTTAAGTTTTGCATAACTTTTTCAGCACACTTTACAAGGTATCTAGTGAAGGATTGGTTACATGTTTCTCTGCCTCCAACATGTTGCCAGGAGGCTGGGGACAAGACTCTTGGTGGCAGATGTCCTAATGGCTTGAGGTCCGGACTTCAGATTTGCATGTAAAGAGATGTGATTTGATTTAGTCAACTAGAATAATCGTATTAGAAAACTGATTCGTAGTCACCAAATATACATGTTGATTTATAAACCAGGACACCAATTTACAGTGAAAGGAGGTCCAATAACCCAATAATCAAGACTCCTCACAGCTATTTTCATGGGGGATACACTTAGCTGAGTTTTAAATGAGAAGTGGGCTCATTGCACATAGAGTGAGATCTAAGCGATTTGTTCTTATATTATTATTATTGAGAGGGAGTTTTGCTTTTGTTGCCCAGGCTGAAGTGCAATGATGTGATGATCTTGGCTCTCTGCAACCTCTACCTCCTTCAAATGATTCTCCTGCCTCAGCTTCCTGAGTAGCTGGGATTACAGGCATGTGCCACCACACCCAGCTAATGTTGTATTTTTAGTAGAGGGGATTTTTTCCATATTGGTCAGGCTAGTCTCGAACTCCTGACCTCATGATCCTACCGCCTCAGCCTCCCAAAGTGCTGGGATTACAAGCATGAGCTACCGACTGCACTCAGCCTATTTCTTTCTCTTTTTTTTGATGACAGAGTCTTACTCTGTTGCCCAGGCTGGAGTGCAGTGGCGCCGTCTCCACTCATTGCAACCTCCACTGCCTGAGTTCAAGTGACTCTCTTGCCTCAGCCTCCCAAGTGCCACCACCCCAGCTAATTTTTGTATTTGTAGTAGAGACTGAGTTTCACCATGTTGGCCAGGCTGGTCTTGAACTCCTGGTCTTAGGTGATCTGTCCACCTGAGACTCCCAAAGTGCTGGGATTACAGGCATGATCCATGCACCTGGCTTTATATTATTTTTTTTTACTACCATATATTAGTATGATGCAGGTGCTTCAATTGTTTATACACTTTCCATAATTGTGTATGATTCCTATACCTTGTCACTCTGAGGAATGGCAGGTCTAAAGTGTTTTTCTACCACTGCTAATTCATCTATCACTAATCTCATCAGACTGTTAATTCCCAGAGGAGGTAAGCACACAAGCATACAATGTTTCCAAATGTCGGACAAATGTTATATAAGAAAACAATGGGGTCATCCTTAGTCTAAAAGATGTTTCAGTTTTCATTTCTCACTGAACTCAATCTTTAGGATCCCTTTTGACTTTCCCACAATCTAAGGCTGTTCTCTGTAACACATATTTTCATGAAAACATATATTTGAGCAGAAAATTTTGGTGAATTGTAATATTCCCTTTGTCCTTAAATATAAATCGATAATTATATCAAATATATTGTCAGACAATTTACCTTGCCTTTAACCTCAAGAAAATAAAATAGCAATTACTTGGAGCCAAAGAGTAAAACGCAAAGTAGTGAACCTTAAAGTAGCAAATTTTAGAACAGAATAGTTTCAGAGCGGATGATGAGAAGAGGTGATTTTCAGCTCATCAACAACAGATCTTATAACAAATGTTACATGTTCTGGTGCTTTTCCTATCTTTCTGTGTAAAATTTTGCTATTTTTAAAAAATTTCAAATCTATTGTTCATCTTAAAAGTCAAGAGTGTGTTTTACTAAAGTCAGTTGCTTTATTTTCAACTCAAAGATATATTTGAATTCCCAACTGGAGATTGTCCTATACGGTGACTTGTCTAAGGTATGGTCACTGAAAGTAACCTAAAATTTTCATGGGCTGAAATTCGTCTCTATATTGCAGCCTACAAAAATAAATAAATACATACGTGCTTGTTTTCTTTGAAAACAGATTATCTCGGTGTCTCTGCCAAATCTATTGGCTGTTCTTTGCAGGCTTAAGGGGTCTCCCTTCTTCCTTTATTATCTGTATCTTGAGGGCCAGACCTCCTGCTTTACACAACTCAGAGGGGGACCTCAGAGCTTTTTAAAAAGAGCCCAATTTCTCGCCTGTAGAGAAGTGAAAAGGATGCCCCGCCCCCATCTATGAAAAGAGGGATTTCATAGTTTCAATGTCCTCAAATCAAAGATTTAAGTCTCTATCCCCTCACCACTCCAGACCCCCCCCAAGGCTTATGCACCCCCTTCCATCCCGCCCTAATTGCTTTGGACGGGCCCTGGAATCCTTGTCCCAGGCCACAGTTCCTGTGCGTCTGCACGAAGAATTCACAGAGGACCTGTGTTACTTCCCTTGTGAAGAAACAGAATTATCACGAAAATTTAGGTGGAAACCATTTCGTTTTTTTTTTCAAAAATAAGGGAAGCATGTGCCCAACCATCCCTGGGAATAAGAACTTTCAGGGGCAAAGGAGTGAACAGGTAATTTATAAGAAAAACAGAAAGTGGTCTCTGACTGCCCCAGACTTCCTTCGGAGTTGGGAGAATTGGGGACTCCTGGACGCGTTGTCTTTGTGGCTGTGGAAAAAATAAATGGAGAACATGAAGCCTGAGGCTTCTGGGATCCTTTCCTGACCAAACCCGGGTGATTTGGTGAGGGGAATTTTAATATTTTCCCCCTTTTGTGAGGTGGAACAAACACAACTCGGGAGCAGCGCAGCGGCTCAGAGCCTGCCAGCCGGGCGGGCGCCCAGAGCACCAATCAGCGCGCGCCTGCGCTCTATATATACCGCGGCCCGGCCCAGGGCGGCTCCATCGGCGCTGTGCCGCTCGTCCCTCAGTCGTTGATCTTCAGTATGTCCGAGACCGCTCCTGCCGCTCCCGCCGCCGCGCCCCCGGCGGAGAAGACCCCCGTGAAGAAGAAGGCGGCCAAGAAGGCTGGGGGGGCGCCTCGCAAGGCGTCCGGCCCCCCGGTGTCCGAGCTCATCACCAAGGCTGTGGCCGCCTCCAAAGAGCGCAGCGGGGTCTCTCTGGCCGCGCTCAAGAAAGCGTTGGCCGCCGCTGGCTACGATGTGGAGAAGAACAACAGCCGCATCAAACTTGGCCTCAAGAGCCTGGTGAGCAAGGGCACCCTGGTGCAGACCAAGGGCACCGGCGCTTCCGGCTCCTTCAAGCTCAACAAGAAGGCGGCCTCGGGGGAAGCCAAGCCCAAGGCCAAGAA
>PVKP010052961.1:0-12187 GCA_004027715.1 Plecturocebus donacophilus | reverse complement strand
AATTCATCTTACAGGGGTACACTGATGTGTATATGCAGCAGTTTAGCAACTCTTTCTGTGGAGGATCTCAAAACAGTTATTTCCAGTCAAATCCCCGCTTAGAAGAAATAGCAGTAAGAATGCGTCTGAAACAAAGAAGAAACGTATTATTCAAATAGCTCTGCTGTGTATTCATTCAGCTAAGAGTGTTGCATGTCTGTTTGCATGCAACGAGTTACAAACGCTTTTCTTCAATGAGCTCCGTTTGGATATTCCTCAATGAATGGGGGTATATGCTGTGCAGAGAAACATCTCGCTCTAAAACCAAAATGGAGCCTTCTAACAGATTGATCTTCACTGTGTGTATTCATCTTACAGAGTTACACTGATATGTGTATGCAGCTATTTAGCAACTCTTTCTGTGGAGAATGCCAAAATAGTTATTTCCAGTGAAATCCTCGCTTAGAAGAAATAGCAGGAAGAACGCGTCTGAAACACAGAGGAAACATATTATTCAAACTACTCTGCTTTGTGTTCATTCAGCTAAGATAGTTGCATCTATGTTTGTATGCAGCGAGTTATAACCGCTTTTCTTCTATGAGCTGCGTTGGTATATTCCTGAATGAATGGGAGTATATGGTGTTCACAGAAACATCTCACTCTACAATCAAAACGAAGAGTTCTAACAGAACGAATGTCACTGAGTGAATTTATCTTACAGAGCTGCACTGATATGCATATGCAGTAGTTTAGCAACCCTTTCTTTGGAGGATATCAAAACAGTTATTTTCAGGCAAATCCCCACTTAGAAGAAATAGCAGTAAAAATGCGTCTGAAACACAGAAGAAACGTATTATTCAAACTGTTCTGCTGTGTGTTCGTTCATCTAGGAGAGTTTCATCTATGTATGTATGCAGCGAGTTACAAATGCTTTTCTTTTATGAGCTGCGTTTGGATATTCCTCAATGAATGGGAGTATACGGTGTTCAGAGAAACATCTTGCTGTAAAACCAAAACAGAGCGTTCTAACAGAATGATCTTCACTGTGTGAATTCAACTTACAGAGAAACACTGAGGTGTGTATGTAGCCGTTTAGCAAACCTTTCTGTGGAGAATCTCAAAACAGTTATTTCTAGCCAAATCCCCGCTTAGAAGAAATAGTGGAAAGAACGCGTCTGAAACACAGAAGAAACGTATTATTCAAACTGGTCTGCTGTGTTTTCCTTCAGCTAAGAGAGTTGCATCTATGTACGTAAGCAGCGAGTTACAAATGCTTTTCTTCTATGAGCTGCGTTTGGACATTCCTCAGTTAATCAGAGTATATGGTGTTCAGAGAAACATCTCGCTCTAAAACCAAAATGGAGCATTCTAACAGAATGATCTTCACTATGTGAATTCACCTTACAGAGATACACTTATGTGGGTATGCAACCATTTAGCAACTCTTTCTGTGGATAATCACAAAAGGGTTATTTCCAGACAAATCCCCGCTTAGAAGAAATAACAGCAAGAACGCATCTGAAACACAGAAGAAAAGTATTATTCAAACTGCTCTGCTTTGTGTTCGTTCAGCTAGGAAAGTTGTATCTATGTTTGTATGCAGCGAGTTACAAACTCTTTTCTTCTATGAGCTGCGTTTAGATATTCCTGAAGGAATGGGAGTATATGGTGTTCAGAGAAACATCTCACTGTACAACCAAAACGTAGAGTTCTAACCAAATGAACGTCACTGAGTGAATTCACCTTACATAGTTACACTGATATGTGTGTGCAGCAGTTCCGCAACTCCTTCTGTGAAGGATCTCAAAACAGTTATTTCCAGCCAAATCCCCACATACAAGAAATAGCAGTAAGAGCTCGTCTGAAACACAGAAGAAACGTATTATTCAAAGTGCTCTGCTGTGTGTTTGTTCAACTAAGAGAGTTTGATCTATGTTTGTGTGCAGCGAGTTACAAACTCTTTTCTTCTATCAGCTGCTTTTGTATATTCCTGAATGAATGGGAGAATATGGTTTTCAGAGAAACACCTTGATCTGAAACCAAAATGGAGCGTTCTACCAGAATGAACTTCACTGTGTGAATTCAACTTGCAGAGTTACACTGATTTGTTTATGCAGCCGTTTATTAACTGTTTCTGTGGAGAATGTCAAAACAGTTATTTCCAGCCAAATTCCAGTTTAGAAGAAATTTCAGTAAGAATGGGTATGAAACATAGAAGAAATAAATTATTCAACTGCTCTGCTGTGTGTTCGTTCAGCTAAGAGAGTTGCATCTATGTTTTTATGCAGCAAGTTACAGACGTTTTTCCTCTATGAGCTGCTTTTCAATATTCCTGAATGAATGGGAGTACATGGTGTTCAGAGAAACATTTTGTTGTAAAACCAAAACGGAGTGTTCTAACAGAATGAACTTCACTGAGAATTAAACATGCGGAGTTACACTGATGTGTGTATGCAGCAGTTTAGCAACTCTTTCTGTGGAGGATATCAAAAGAGTTATTTCCCGCCAGATCCCCACTTAGAAGAAATAGCAGTTACAACGCATCTGAAACACAGAAGGAACGTAGTATTCAAACTGGTCTGCTGTGTGTTCGTTCAGCTAAGAGTTGCATCTATGTATGTATGCAGCGAGTTACAAACGCTTTTCTTCTATGAGCTGTATTGGGATATTTCTGAATGACAGGGTGTATATGGTGTTCAGAGATACATTTAACTCTAAAACCAGAACGGAGTGTTCTAACAGAATGAACGTCACTGTGTGAATTCATCTTACACCGATACACTGAGGTGTGTATGCAGCAGGTTAGCAACTCTTTCTGTGGAGGATATCAAAACAGTTATTTCCAGCCAAATCCCTGCTTAGAAGAAATAGCAGTAAAAACGCGTCTGAAACATGGAAGAAATGTATTATTCAAACTGCTCTGCTGTGGGTCCGCTCAGCTAAGAGAGTTGCATATATGTATGTATGCAGCGAGTTACAGACGCTTTTCTTCTATGATCTGCGTTTGGATATTCCTGAATGAATGAGAGTATACGGTGTTAAAAGAAACATCTCGCTCTAAAACCAAAACGGAGCGTTTTAACAAAATGAACTTCACTGAGTCAATTCAACTTACAGAGTTACATTGATGTGTATATGCAGCAGTTATCAACACTTTCTTTGGAAGATCTCAAAACAGTTATTTCCAGCCAAACCTTTCTTAGAAGAAATAGCAGTAAGAACGTGTCTGGAGCACAGAAAAAACGTATTATTCAAATAGCTTTGCTGTGTGTTCGTTCGGCTAAGAGAGTTGCATGTATGTTTGCATGCAACGAGTTACAAACGCTTTCCTTCTATGAGCTCCGTTTGGATATTTCTCAATGAATGGGAGTATATGGTGTTCAGAGAAACATCTCACTCTAAAACCAAAATGGAGGGTTCTAACTGAATGAACTTCACTATGTGAATTCACCTTACAGAGTTACACTGATGTGTGTATGCAGCAGTTTAGCAAAACTTTCTGTGGAGAATCTCAAAACAGTTATTTCCAGACAAATCCCCGCTTAGAAGAAATAACAGCAAGAATGCATCTAAAACACAGAAGAATCATATTATTCAAACTGCTCTACTGTGTTTTCATTCAGCTATGAGAGTTTTATCCATGTTTGTACACAGCGAGTTACAAACGTTTTTCTTCCATGAGCTGTGTTAGGATTTTCTTGAATGAATGGGAGTATAGAAACATCTCAATCTAAAACCAAAACAGAGCGTTCTAACAGAATGATCTTCACTTTGTGAATTCACCTTACAGAGTTACACTGATGTGTTTATGCAGCCGATTAGCAAGACTTTCTGTGGAGAATCTCAAAACAGTTATTTCCAGTGAAATCCCCGCTTAGAAGAAATAGCAGTAAGAATGGTTCTGAAACACAGAAGAAACGTATTACTCAAACTGCTCTGCTGTGTGTTCGTTCAGCTAAGAGAGTTGCATCTATGTTTGTATGCAGCGAGTTACAAACGCTTTTCTCCTATGAGCTGGGTTTGGATATTCTTCAATGAATGGGAGTATATGGTGTTCAGAGAAACATCTCACTCTACAATCAAAACGGAGAGTTCTAACCGAATTAACGTCACTGAGTAAATTCAACTTACACAGTTACAATGATGTGTGTGTGCAGAAGTTTAGCAACTCTTTCTGTGGAGAATCTCAAAACAGTTATTCTCAGCCAAATCCCTGCTTAGAAGAAATAGCAGAAAGAACACGTCTGAAACACAGAAGAAACGTATTATTCAAACTGCTCTGCTTTGTGTTCGTTCAGCTAGGAAGGTTGCATCTATGTTTGTATGCAATGAGTTGCAAACTCTTTTATGAGCTGCGTTTGGATATTCCTGAAAGAATGGGACTATATGGTGTTGAGAGAAACATCTCACTGTACAACCAAAACGTAGAGTTCTAACTGAATTAACGTCACTCAGTGAATTAACCTTACATAGTTACACGATATGTGTGTGCAGCAGTTCAGCAATTCTTTCTGTGAAGGATCTCAAAACAGTTATTTCCAGCCAAATCCCCAATTAGAAGAAATAGCAGTAAGAACACGTCTGAAACGCAGAAGAAATGTATTATTCAAACTTCTCTTCTGTGTTTTCATTCAGCTAAGAGAGTTGCATCTATGTTTGTATGAAGTGAGTTACAAACGCTTTTCTTCTATGAGCTGCATTTGGATATTCCTGACTGAATGGGAGTATATGGTGTTCAGAGAAACATCTGGCTTTAAAAGCAAAATGGAGCGTTCTAACAGAATGAACTTCACTGAGTCAATTCAACTTACAGTGTTACACTGATGAGTATATGCAGCAGTTTAGCAACCCTTTCTTTGGAAGATCTCAAAACAGTTATTTCCAGCCAAATCCCCGCTTAGAAGAAATAGCAGTAAGAACGCGTCTGAAACAAAGAAGAAACGTATTTATCAAATAGCTCTGCTGTGGGTTTATTCAGCTAAGAGAGTTGCATGTATGTTTGCATGCAACGAGTTACAAACGCTTTTCTTCTATGAGCTCCGTTTGGATAGTCCTCAATTAATGGGAGTATATGATGTGCAGAGAAACATCTCGCTCTAAAACCAAAACGGAGCATTCTAACAGAATGATCATCACTGTGTGAATTCATCTTACAGAGATACACTTATGTGGGTATGCAGCCGTTTAGCAACTCTTTCTGTGGAGAATCTCAAAAGAGTTATTTCCAGCGAAATTCCCGCTTAGAAGAAATAGCAGAAAGAACGTGTCTGAAACACAGAAGAAACGTATTATTCAAACTGCTCTGCTTTGTGTTCGTTCAGCTAGGAGAGTTGCATCTATGTTTGTATGCAGCGAGTTACAAACTCTTTTCTTCTATGAGCTGCGTTTGGATATTCCTGAAGGAATGGGAGTATACGGTGTTCAGAGAAACATCTCACTGTACAACCAAAACTCAGAGTTCTAACCGAATGAACATCACTGAGTGAATTCACCTTAGATAGCTACACTGATATATGTGTGCAGCAGTTCAGCAACTCTTTCTGTGAAGGATCTCAAAACAGTTATTTCCAGCCAAATCCCCACATACAAGAAATAGCAGTAAGAACTCGTCTGAAACACAGAAGAAACGTATTATTCAAAGTGCTCTGCTGTGTGTTCGTTCAACTAATAGAGTTTGATCTATGTTTGTGTGCAACAAGTTACAAACTCTTTCCTTCTATGAGCTGCTTTGGTATATTCCTGAATGAATGGGAGAATATGGTTTTCAGAGAAACATCTTGATCTAACACCAAAACGGAGCATTCTATCAGAATGAACTTCACTGTGTGAATTCAGCTTGCAGAGTTACACTGATTTGTTTATGCAGCCGTTTATTAACTCTTTCGGTGGAGAATGTCAAAACAGTTATTTCCAGTCAAATCCCAGTATAGAAGAAATTTCAGTAAGAATGCATCTGAAACATAGAAGAAAAGTATTATTCAACTGTTCAGCTGTGTGTTCTTTCAGCTAAGAGAGTTGCATCTATGTTTGTATGCAGCGAGTTACAGACGTTTTTTTCTATGAGCTGCTTTTCAATATTCCTGAATGAATTGGAGTATATGGTGTTCAGAGAAACATCTTGCTCTAAAACCAAAACGGAGCATTCTAACAGAATGAACTTCACTGAGAATTAAACTTGCAGAGTTACACTGATGTGTGTATGCAACAGTTTAGCAACTCTTTCTGTGGAGGATATCAAAAGAGTTATTTCCGGCCAGACCCCTGCTTAGAGGAAATAGCAGTAACAACGCATCTGAACCACAGGAGGAACGTATTATTCAAACTGCTCTGCTGCGTGTTCGTTCAGCTAAGAAAGTTGCATCTATGTATGTATGCAGCGAGTTACAAACGCTATTCTTCTTTGAGCTGTATTGAGATATTTCTGAATGACTGGGAGTATATCGTGTTCAGAGATATATTTAGCTCTAAAACTGTAATGAAGCATTCTAACAGAATGAACGTCACTGTGTGAATTCATCTTACAGAGATATACTGAGGTGTGTAGGCAGCAGTTTAGCAACTCTTTCTGTGATGGATATCAAAACAGTTATTTCCAGCCAAATCCCCGCTTAGAAAAAATAGCAGTAAAAACGCTTGAGAAACACAGAAGAAACATATTATTCAAACTGCTCTGCTGCTTGTTCGTTCAGCTAAGAGAGTTGCATATATGTATGTATGCAGCAAGTTACAGACGCTTTTCTTCTATGAGCTGCATTAGGATATTCCTGAATGAATGGGAGTATATGGGGTTCAGAGAAACATCTCGCTCTAAAATCAAAATGGAACATTCATACATAATGAACTTCACTTAGTTAATTCAACTTACAGAGTTACACTGATGTGTTTATGCAGCAGTTTAGCAACTCTTTCTGTGGCAGATCTCAAAACAGTTATTTCCAGCCAAATCTCCTCTTAGAAGAATTGCAGTAAGAATGCGTCTGAAACACAGAAGAAACGTATTATTCAAACTACTCTGCTCTGTGTTCGTTCAGCTAAGAGAGTTGTATCAATGTTTGTCTCCAATGACTTACAAACGCTTTTCTTCTATGAGCTGCGTTTGGATATTCCTGAATGTATGGTGGTATAAAGTGTGCCGAGAAACATCTCGATCTAAAACCAAAACCAAGCATTCTAACAGAATGAGCTTCATTGTGTGAACACAAGGTACAGTGTTACACTGATGTCCGTATGCGGCAGTTTATCAATTATTTCTTTGAAGAATCTCAAAACAGTTATTTCCAGCCAAATCCCCACTTAGAAGAAATAGCAGTAAGAACGCTTCTGAAACACAGAAGAAACGTATTATTCAAACGGCTCTGCTGTGTGTTTGTTCAGCTAAGAGAGTTGCATCTATGTTTGTATGCTGCGAGTTACAATCTCTTTTCTTCTATGAGCTGTGTTTGGATATTCCTGAATGATAGGGAGTATATGGTGTTCAGAGAAACATCTCGCTCTACAACCAAAATGGCACGTTCTATCAGAATGAACTTCACTGTGTGAATTCAACTTACAGAGTTACACTGATGTGCCTATGCAGCATTTATCAACTCTTTCCGTGGAGAATCTCAAAACAGGTATTTCCAGACAAATTCCTGCTTAGAAGAAATAGCTGTAAGAACACGTCTGAAACACAGGAGAAACGTATTATTCAAACTCCTGTGCTGTGTGTTCTTTCAGATAAGTGAGTTGCACCTATGTGTGTATGCTGCAAGTTACAAATGCTTTTCTTCTATGAACTGCATTTGGATATTCCCGAATGAATGGGAGTACATGGTGTTCAGAGAAACATCTGGCTCTAAAACTGAAACGGAGCATTTTAGCCGAATGAACGTCACTGGGTGAATTCAACTTACAGGGTTACTCTGATGTGTGTAATCAGTAGTTCAGCAACTCTTTTTGTGAAGGATCTCAAAACAGTAATTTCCAGCCAAATCTCCGCTTAGAAGAAATAGCAGTAAGAACATGTGTGAAACACAGAAGAAACGTATTATTCAAGCTGCTCTGCTGTGTGTTCTTTCAGCTAAGAGAGTTTCATCTATGTTTTTATGCAGTGAGTTACAAATGCTTTTCTTCTACGAGGTGCGTTAGGATATTCCTGAATGAATGGGAGAATATTGTGTTCTGAAAATCATCTCGATCAAAAACCAAAACGGAGCGTTCTAACAGAATTAACTTCACTTTGTGAATTCAACTTGCAGAGTTACACTGATGTGTTTATGCAGCCATTTAGCAACTCTTTCTGTGGAGAATCTCAAAACAGTTATTTCCAGCAAAATCCCAGCTTAGAAGAAATTGCAGTAAGAACGGGTCTGAAACATAGAAGAAACGTACTATTCAGCTGCTCTGCTGTGTGTTCTTTCAGCTAAGAGAGTTGCTTCTATGTTTTTATACAGCGAGTTACAAAGTCTTTTCTTCTAAGAGCTGCGTTGGTATATTCCTGAATGAATGGAAGAATATGGTGTTCAGGGAAACATCTCGCTCTGACACCACAATGGAGCGTCCTAACAGAATGAACTTCACTTAGAATTAAACTTGCAGAGTTACACTGATGTGTGTATGTAGTCTTTTAGCAACTCGTTCTGTAGAGAATCTCAAAACTGTTATATCCATCCAAATCCCTGCTTAGAAGAAATAGCAGCAAGAATGCGTCTGAAACACAGCAGAAACGTATTATCCAAACTGCTCTGCTGTGTGTTCATTCAGCTAAGAAAGTTGTATCAATCTTTTTATGCAGCAAGTTACAAACGCTTTTCTTCTAAGAGATGCGTTTGGATATTCCTGAATGAATGGGAGTATACGGTGTTCAGAGAAACATCTCACACTAAGACCAAAATGGACTGTTCAAGCAGAAATAACTTCACTGGGTGAATTCATCGTACAGAGTTACACTGCTGTGTGTATGCAGCGGTTTAGCTACTCTTTCTGTGGAGGATATCAAAACAGTTATTTCCAGCCAAATCCCTGCTTAGAAGAAATAGCAGAAACAATGCATCTGAAAAACATAAGAAACGTATTATTCAAGCTGCTCTGCTGTGTGTTCGTTCAGCTAAGAGAGGTGCATCTATGTTGGTATGCAGCGAGTTACAAACACTTTTCTTCTATGAGCTGTATTGGGATATTCCTGAATGAATGGGAGTATATGGTGTTCAGAGATACATTTTGCTGTAAAACCCAAACGGAGCATTCTAACAGAATGAACGTCACTGTGTGAATTCATCTTACAGAGGTATACTGATGTGTGTATGCAGCAGTTTAGCAACACTTTTTGTGAAGGATGTCAAAACAGTTATATCCAGCCAAATCCCTGCTTAGAAGAAATAGCTGTAAAACACGTGTGAAACACACAATAAACGTATTATTCAGACTGATCTGCTGTGTGTTCATTCAGCTAAGAGAGTTGCATCGATGTTTTTATGCAGCAAGTTACAAATGCTTTTCTTCTATGAGATGCATTGGTATATTCCTGAATGAATGAGAGAATATGGCTTTCAGAGAAGCATCTTGATCTAAAACCAAAAATGAGCGTTCTAACAGAATGAACTTCACTGTGTGAATTCAACTTGCAGAGTTACACTGATTTGTGTATGCAGCCGTTTAGCAACTCTTTCTGTGGAGAATCTCAAAACAGTTATTTCCAGTCAAATCCCAGCTTAGAAGAAATAGCAGTAAGAACGTGACTGAAACACAGAAGAAACGTATAATTCAAACAGCTCTGCTGTGTTTTCTTTCAGCTAAGAGAGTTGCATATATGTTTGTATGCAGCGAGTTGCAATCACTATTCTTCTATGAGCTGCACTTGGATATTCCGGAATGAATGGAAGTATACGGTGTTCAGAGGAACATCTCACTCTAAAACCAAAACGGAGCATTCTAACAGAATTAACTTCACTGAGTCAATTCAATTTACACAGTTACACTGACTTGTATTTGCAGCAGTTTTGCAAATCTTTCCGTGGTGGACTTCAAAACAGTTATTTCCTGCCAAATCCCCGCTTAGTAGAAATAGCAGCAAGAACGTGTCTGAAATACAGAAGAAATGTATTATTCAAACTGCTCTGCTGTGTGTCGTTCAGCTAAGAGACTTGCATCTATGATTGTATGCAGCGAGTTACAAACTCTTTTCATCTATGAGCTGCGTTTGGATGTTTATGAATGAATGGGAGTATATGGAGTACAGAGAAACATCTCGCTCTAAAACAAAAACGGAGCTTTCTAACAGAATGAACTTCACTGAGTCAATTCAACGTACAGAGTTACACTGACGTGTATATGCAACATTTTAGCAACTCCTTCTGTGGAGATTCTCAAAACAGTTATTTCCAGCCAAGTACTAGCTTAGAAGAAATAGCAGTAAGAACGCGTCTGAAACATAGAAGAAACTTATTATTCAAACTGCTGTGCTGTGTGTTAGTTCAGCTGAGAGAGTTGCATCTATGTTTGTATGCAGCAAGCTACAAACGCTTTTCTTCTATGAACTGTGTTTGGATATTCATGAATGAATGGGAGTATATGTTGTTCAGAGAAACATCTCTCTCTAAAACCAAGATGGAGCGTTCTAAAAGAATGAACTTCACTGAGTCAATTCAACTTACAGGATTATGCAGACATGTGTATGCAGTCGTTTAACAACTCTTTCTGTGGAGAATCTTGAAAGACTTATTTCCAGCCAAATTCCCACTTAGAAGAAATAGCAGTAAGAACACGTGTGAAACACAGAATAAACGTATTATTCAGGCTGCTCTATTTTATTTTCGTTCAGCTAAGAGAGATTCATCTATGTTTTTATTCAGCGAGTTACAAACGCTTTTCTTCTATGAGCTGCGTTGGGATATTCCTGAATGAATGGGGGTGTATGGTGTTCTGAGAAACATCTCGCTCTAAAACCAAAATGGAGCGTTCTAACATAATAAACTTCACTGTTTTCAGTCAAAGTACAGAATTACACTGACGTATGTATGCAGCAGATTGGCAACTCTTTCTGTGGAGAATCTCAAAACACTGATTTCCAGCCAAATCTGGGCATAGAAGACATAGCAGTAAGAATGCATCTGAAAAACAGAAGAAATCTATTATTCAAACTGCTCTGCTGTGCATTCATTCAGCTAAGAGAGTTGCATCAATATTTGTATGCAGCGAGTTACAAACGCTTTTCTTGTATGAGCTGTTTGCATATTCCTCAATGAATGGGAGTATACGGTGTTCAGAGAAACATCTCACTCTAAAACCAAAACGGAGCGTTCTAACAAAATGAACTTCACTATGTGAAGCCAATGTACAGAGTTATACTGATGTGTTTATGCAGCAGTTTAGCAACTCTTTCTGTGGAGAATCTCAAAACAGTGATTTCTAGCCAAATCCGGGCCTAGAAGAAATAGCAGTAAGAATGCATCTGAAACACAGAAGAAACTTATGATTCAAACTACTCTGCTGTGCGTTCATTCAGCTAAGAGAGTTGCATCTATGTTTGTATGCAGCAAGTTACAATCGCTTTGCTTGTATGAGCTGCGTTTGGATATTCCTGAATGAATGGGAGTATATGGTGTTCAGAGAAACATCTCACTCTAAAACCAAAATGGAGCGTTTTAACAGAATGTAGTACATTGTGCAAATTCAACTTACACATTTACTCTCATTTGTGTATGCAGCAGTTTAGCAACTCTTTCTGTGGTGAATCTCAAAAAAGTGATTTCCAGTCAAATCTGGGCCTAGAAGAACTAGCAGTAAGAATGTGTTGGAAACACAGAAGATACGTATTTTTCAAACTGCTCTGCTGTGCATTCGTTCAGTTAAGAGAGTTGCATATATATTTGTATGCAGCAAGTTACAATAGCTTTTCTTGTATGAGGTGCGTTTGGATATTTTTGAATGAACGTGAGCATATGGTGTTTAGAGAAACATCTCACTCTATAACCAAAACCGAGCGTTCTAACAGAATGAACTTCACTGTTTGAATTCAACTTACAGAGTTACACTGATGTGTGTATGCAGCAGTTTAGCAACTCTTTCTGTGGAGAATCTCAAAACTGATTTCCAGCCATATCAATGCCTAGAAGAAATGGCAGTAAGAATGCGTCTGAAACACAGAAGAAACGTATGATTCAAACGGCTCTGCTATGCGTTCGTTCAGCTAATATGGTTGCATCTATGTTTGTATGCAGCGAGTTACAAA
>PVKP010052960.1:0-12187 GCA_004027715.1 Plecturocebus donacophilus | reverse complement strand
GCAGCCAGAGAGAAAGGTCAGGTTACCCACAAAGGGAAGCCCATCAGACTCACAGCAGATCTCTCAGCAGAAACTCTATAAACTAGAAGAGAGTGGGAGTCAATATTCAACATCCTTAAAGAAAAGAACTTTCAGCCCAGATTCTCATATTCAGCCAAATTGAGCTTCATAAGTGAAGGAAAAATAAATTTTTTTATAAACAAGCAAGTACTTAGAGATTTGATCACCAACAAGCCTTCTTTACAAGAGCTTCTGAAAGAAGCACTACATACAGAAAGGAACAACCAGTACCAGTCATCCCAAAAACTTACCAAAAGGTAAAGAGTATCACCATAATGAAGAATCTATATGAACTAATGGGCAAAACAGCCAGCTAGTATTAAATGACAGTATTAAACTCACATATATCAATATTAATCCTAAATTTAAATGGATTAAATGTCCCAATAAAAAGACACAGACAGGCAAATTGCATAAAAAGTCAAAACCCATCGGTACACTCTATACAGACCTATCCCACATGCAAGGACACACAAAGACTCAAAACAAAGGAATGGAGGAAGATTCACCAATTAAATGGAGAGCAAAACAAAAACAAAAACAAAAACAAACAAAACAAAAACAAAAACAGGAGTTGTAATTTTAATCTCTGACAAAATAGACTTTAATAGGAACAAAGACTAAAAGAAATAAAGAAGGACATTACATAATGGTAAAAGGATCAAAGCAACAAGAAGAGCTAATGATCATAAATGTATATGCACCCACTACAGGAGTACTCAGATATATAAGACAAGTTCTTAATGACCTATAGAGACTTAGACTCCCACACAATAATAGCGGCAGACGTTAACACCACATTGTTAACATTAGACAGATCAATGAGATAGAAAATTAACAAGGATATCTATCACTTGTACAGATACCTGGAATAGTAAACTTAATAAATATTTACAGAATTCTCCACCCAAATGCGTAAAACATACATTTTCCTCAGTATCACATTACACCTATTCTAAACGTGACCACACAATTGGAAGTAAATCATTTTTCAGCAATTGCATAGCATTTCATAGATTTAAATGAAATATTGGTTGGCTGTTTGTTTGTTATTTTCTTCCCTTATTCCTTCCTGTCTCCATTGTTAAGCACAATTATTGCCATAAAGAGGTCTTTGATACCTATTTTTAGATTACATTCTACCCTGGGCAATAGAGCAAGACTCCTGTTATCTCTCCCCCTTTCTCTTTTTCTTTCTTTCTCCCATTCATAAAAAAAAAAAAAGAGAGAGAGAAAATACTCATGAGTTAACCAACCTTAATAAATTCAGTAAATATCTGAAACTGATAAATAATTTGCATTCCTACCCTCTAAATTGCTTTCAGATATAAGTTTATTTTATTTTAAGAGGACACTATAGGAATAAATGTTCTTTAATAAAATAATAGAAGTAAAAATGGAGAGATGGTTCCAAAGTTGAGAAAAGCCTGCATAAAACTTGGCTGTGGCTGGAGTATTGAAGGTACATGAGAAGAAAGAGTCCCATATGAGTTTCAAGTTCCTGGTTTGAACAACTGGTGGTGGAAGCACCAATACCCAAGTTACACAAAACCAAAAGAGAATCAGGGTGGGGAAGAATGGCATGCTCAGCTCTGAAATTGTTTAGATAAGGGTGTCTCTGGGAGATGTGAGGAAATATTTCAGTAGGCTTAAATAATAAATTTGGTACTTATTTGGGTAATCAGGATTTGAGACCCAAATTCAGAAATTTTAATATAAATATGGATAGTGAAGCTGTGGGACAGTTTCTACAAAGGCAGAATAGATGATGAAAAAACATTACATAATCAATCTATGAAAATTCTCCATAGCCCATTTACCCATGGATCATCCTACACAATTGGGGTCAGGGAAGATGGAGGGTCAAAGAATGCTCTTGCTTTAAAATAGCATTAACTGGGAAGGAAGGAGGGAAGTACATCTTGAGAATCTTGCATATGAAGGTGATGTCCAGATGTTTGACCTATGAAAAGATAAAGGATTTTGAAAGAGTCACTTATCATCTCGGGAAAACTTTACCCCAATATGCAAAATGCTCCACACTAAAAATTTCTCCTATATCAGTGACTGACTGATATTAAATAATGTTCAAGCTGTTCTTATTTTAGAGAGTGGTGAGAGGTATAAAATGAAAGAGACAGCAGTAAAAAAAGTGTTTATTATGTATAGGTGAAGCAGAAACCTCTGCAATGTCTGCTTAGACAGGCATAAACTTTCCCTAACCTTTAGATAAAAAAGGTTTTCACTTTCAAAGAATGTCTCCCTCTGAAGTGGCTTTAGGAAGTTGCACTGAGATCAGTGACTGTGAATACACCAGGACTCTCATCCTCACCACGCGGTCATGAAATTTGGCCAGCTCAGTTCCTGAGCACTGTATCGAGTCTGAAGGGGGCTGTACGTGGAGGCAGTCCAGGCCTCACAGCATAAACTGCAACGTGGTAACAGGCAAGTGGGTGATCTTACTCAAAAAAAATATAAGGAGGCAACTGGAGGAAGGAACCCACTAGAAAACTTTATTTTTCTATACATTCAATATGTTCTCTGAGTGTATCAGCATCACTGAAAGATATTGTATTGTTTTTGGAGGGGAAATTTTTGGAGAAAAGTTATAAAAACTATTTGATTACAAACCTTAAAGCTTCATGGGGTTTTACAACTACTTAAGTGCTTAGGGACCGCTTTCACTAAAAAAAAAATAAATAAATCCACAAACAAATATTATGCCGGGACAGGAACACTGGAACCTACAGTGTGAAGCTTTTCAGATAGTTCTCATGAGCTTCAGCAAATGAACTACAACATACTCAGAACAGGAAATGAGATTTAATCAGAAGAGGGCCACTGAGGATGAAGAAACAGAATCAAAGGAGAGTCAAGAGACATGCAATAGGGGCCCTGTTACAGAAATATGGCCCTGAAGCCAGAGATAAGAAAGTTTTCTGCAACTTAACATGACTAGTAAAGACGTCACATGGTAGGCACGTTGACAAACCCTATGTGCACTTGGTGTGAGTCACTGATCCTTACCTGCTAGAGTCCCAGTTTCTCTGCCAGATGATAATCTTCTTCGCAAATATATGTGATGAAAATTTGGCATGCCAGATCCCCTTTCCCAATAACAGAGTCAAACAAAGCTCGGGCTTTATCCATAACTGTAGCATTTTCACATTTTACCATCTCCAACTCTTCCTGATTCAGCACGCTTTTCTTTAATAATTCTTTCAGTAAGCCGTTTATTGTATCTTCACACACTGAACGGATGAACAGTGTCCTCTTCTCCTCCAGGATCTTGTCTGTTTGGATCACAAGGATTTCTCACATCATGAAAACAGCCTCATATTCCTCTCATGTCATCAACAGAAAGTGACCTCTTTTAGATTTTATCAGTAATATGTCCTCATTCTCACAGTTGGTTAATCCCTCTTCTTACTATATAGCTGTCCTGCTTGTTTCCCTCGGTAGTCCCTGTACAAGTGCATGGAGTGGCCTGAAGACTGAGTTTACCATTTCCAGGTTAGTCTCTGTAAAAGCAGAGACCATCCTTTTGTGTCCCATGTTTATTTAACTCTAAATAATAAAGTAATGAAACAGAAATAGCCCATTTCCTTTAGGAACAACTGCTGCTAGTACACTTCCTGTGCCAATTCTGTACCCTCTGTTAGACTTACAATATGAAAGAGTTTCATTAAGATTGCAAAATGACAGCAGGCAACCCCTAAAGCCTCAGTTCCTTTCTGGGCTTGTTTTTCCTTTCTAAAGGCTGCAAGAGTCTTCTAGTTCCTTCTCTCCTCCCAGTCCTCCCTCTCCGTCACTTCCACAGGTAATAATTATGGCTTCCAGAAGATGCATCCCCTTCCCAAACTTTTTCTTCCCAGAGACGTGTCCTAGGAACAGTGAAAGCCTCACCAGCCATGGCATTTCTCTCCTACTGTTCTTGTGTGATGTAAAACTGAAGCATGTTTTATCTTCCTTTTTACTTTTTTTTTTTTTCAGGGAAGATTGGATTCCTGAACTGTAGACTGCACCAGAGAGTGTATCTTTGGGAGATTTTCTTCACCAGCCCTTGCAACAGGTCAGGGTAAGAGGGGAATGGGGCTTGGAGAATAAGAAAAGAATGAGAAAGTATGTGTACAATTAAACTCACACAGTGAAGACTTTCCCATTCATTAGGAAAGTAACACAACCTTTAGAGAATTGGGTCCACTGCTCTCCTGGGCCAACCTCACATGGGAATTCATGGAAAACTATGTCCCTGTGAAACAATTTTCCTTTAAGAAATGAAAATATTCTCACCAAATTAAAGCTTTTCTTATTTAATGTCCTTCCTTCTCAGGGGATTTTTTTCCTAATACAGTATTTTACTTTGTCGCCCATGCTGGAGTGTAGTGGCACTAACATCGCTCACAGCAGCCTCAGCCTCCACCTTCCTGGGCTCGCCAAGGAACCCAGGCATAAGCTACCATGGCCAGATAATATTTTTATCTTTGAAAAACAGAAACTCCCTATGTTTCCTAGGCTGGATCTGACATCCTGCACTCAAGCGATTCACCCACTTTGGCCTCCCAAATTGTTGGGATTATAAATATGAGCCACCCACCCATCTAGGATGGTTTTCTTTTGAGGGACATTGCATCATAGAGGCCCAGAGCCAAGATTCTGGACTCAGAATGTTGAACTTAGCATTTTAAACTTCATTTTGTGAGCAAGAAATTGAACTTTCTTATGCATTGTTTCCTTTGTCTGTAAAATAATTTTATTAACAGTGCATACTGACAGTTTTGAGCATTAAGTGAAAGAAAAATGTAAAAAATGCATGGAACATTGCCTGGCAAATGGTAAGCAGATAATGAGTGATATTAATATAATTAATACAAATATTTTACATTAGAAAAAAAATCAAGGCTAATTATTTGTGGAGTATACAGCTAAGTTTTGTTAGACTCTTCAAACAGTGCATCCAGTTATTCATTTAACTAATATATATGAACCATATAGTTGTAGGATCCAGGGGTTCAGTCAACACATACCAATCATTTCCCCCTTGCCTTCAAATACAAAAGCAGAAAACAAATGTGAAGCCCTGTATGTAGTATGTAACTGGGATATTCAGAATGTGCAAAGATGGCAAGTGATGAGAAGAATAAGAAATTAATTGGAGAAGTAGGAGACAAAATATTTGAAGACTCATGAAAAGTGTAGAGAGAGAAGCCATGAAAACGTGTTCAACTGATTACACCAGAAATAAACTCAATGTGGCCAATTTATTTTATGAATCTCCTTGATGGAATATGGACTAATAACAAAATGCAGATGGTGCTTTATGTTGATCAATTTCAGCACCAAAAATTTTCTTGGGTTATTGCCTTATCTATAGAGAATAAGAACCTGAAGTTATAAAATACATCCATCTTTTGACATGTGGGCCAGCAGTTTTACCTCCTGTACTCTAGGCTAAGAGATAAATGTGTTTGGTTACAGTAGAACGCACTGTGTAAGAGGACGATGATGTGGCTTTTAATCCCTGGAGTTTCTCATGATTTCTTTTTAATCTTTACTCTGACAATGAGTTAATCTTTTTGCAGCAGAATTTTGTGCTCCTTGCTACTGAGAAGATTTGTAGCATGGAAGAAAGCAGAAATTACCTGTGTATCATTTCTTCTCCATTCATTTATTTTTCAATTTATTTACTGATTCATTTATTTTCTCTATTAATTTACAGATTTCACATTGAAGGTTTCTCTCCCAGCCAGAGCCATAAACCACTGAGCTGAGCATGCCAAAGTGGCATCCAGGACACAGAAGCCATGACTAGACCATATATCTGGGAGGTAGAATCATAAGCCTCAAGCCTCATGTCCTGGGAAAGCAAAAACAGAGCCACTAGATTGCAAGAGCCCACTGTTGCCTCAAAAAGGAAGATGATATAAACTGGTGACAACTCAATATCCAACTTAGGAGCAAAGGAAATAATTTGTGTTATACACATACACTGAAACAGTGCTCAGTCATAAAAGAAAAAATGCAAATACATGCAATAACCTGGATGAAAACATTATGTTTTCATTATGAGTGAAATAAACCATATACAAAGGAACAAATACCCTGTGATTCCAATTATATAAACCTCTAGATTAGAGACAACTAACATATAGTGATAAAAATTTAATCACTGCTTATGGAGATTGAGGACAAAGGGCATAACAAAACTATCTGGGGTGACAAAATTGACCAATGTTTTTATCTTTACTTTGTCAATGACCTAATCTGTTTGTAGCACAATCTGTGCTCCTTGCCACTGGGAGTATTTGTAGCATAGAAGAAAGCAGAAACTGCCTATGCATTAATTTTCTTCCATTCATTTGCTTTGAAATTTATGTATTTTCTCTGTCAACTTAAGGATTTCACACAAAGGTTTCACTTCCAGCCAGAGTCATGATCCACTGAGTAGAAGCATGCTAAAATGGTATCCAGGACACAGAAGCCATGACTGGTCCATATATCTGTGGACGAAGAACCATAAGCCTCAAGTCTCATGTCCTGGGGAGCTAAACACTGAGCCACTAGATTGCAAGCATCCACTGTTTTCCTCAAAATGAAGATCTCAAAAAATGGAAACAAAGCAATATCCAATTGGGGAACATAAAATAACAATTTGTGCTATGCACATACACTGAAGTGCTATTCAATCATGAAAGGGAAACATTGCTAAGATATGCACTAACATGATTAAAAACATTTCACTTCCTTTTCGATTGAAAGAATCCATATAAGAAGGAGCACTTACTCTGTGATTTCTATAATATAAAGTTTTAGATTAGGAGAAACAAATGTAAATATATAGAAATTCAATCACTACTTATCTGAGGAGGAAGTGGAAGGAGATTGAGAACAAAGGGCAAGACAAAACATTCTGGAGTGACAAAATTGGTTTGCCTATTCACTGAGAAGTGATTATACTAAATATCCTCACATCATTAATAACCAATTTATAGTCTCAAAAGGGTTACATTTTCTTTGATGTAAATTATACTAAAATAACATTACAATTTTGAAATGAAAAAGGCCAGTGGTAGTAATGATAGACTAATTTAGGTTTTTTTTTTTTTAAATTTCTGGACACACACCAGCCTCCACAAATTAGTCATAATTCTGGTCAGAGTAAGTGATTCTTATAGTGACTGAAATGTAATTACCTGCCATCCAAGTTTGATGGGGATATGTAGACAGAATGAAGATAATTTATAGGCCTCATTTATTGACTGAAATATGTACCTGGAAATAGCATTACATAAGTAAAATTATCTTAAAATAAATGAATGTAGCCATTCTACTATAAATAATATTTAAAATGCAGATAATGATTTAAAAAATCCTACTATCAGTGTGAATTATATGAAACAATATCATCTTAAATGACAGAATAGATAGTACAATAATCTCCGACATGGAAGACAGAAAATTCCTTAATTTGGGTTTTGGCTGTCCCATTTCCAAGCCTTAGAACATCATGAACCCTTTCAGTTTATCCAACTCCTCTTCTTATTTATATTTCCGGACTATCAGCACATTTTGAGTAATACAATAGCACTAATCAACTATAACATGTTATTTTATTTTTTCTTTATCTAAAAACTTTCTGCCTTCTGCACAGCTTGTCAGTGTGGATTTTAGCATCTGATAGTCCCGAGGTCAACTTCTGTTTATGAGCTGTAGATCTTAGAAAAGTTATTTAATGTCTCTCAGCCTCTGTGTTCTCATGTATAGGAGGGGGCTCTTAATCATTCTTACCTTCTAGGATGCAATGCCAGGTGTGGAGGGCATGCCACAGTACCTATCATTTACGGTAGTCTTCACCTATAGCCCAGAAGCAAGGTCATATCAAAATGTACTGTTTGGTTAACTACTGCAAAATTTTTTTCTGTGCTTCATTTCAGTATGTTAAATAAGCATTAATTTCATTTCATGAATAAGAAGACCAGGTAAAAAGTTGGCTGAAAATCTTGGTAAGCACATGTTAGAAAATTGGGTGAGAAGCGAGTCCACAGCCTCACTCATTATTGCTCAATCTAATGTGCTTCCACCAACTGTTCACTACACAGGGAAATCTGAAGTAGACAAGCAGACAAAAGGCGCTCTTTGTGTCAGTGAAAAATAAATTCTGAGTTAAAAGCATCTAGACTATGATAATTTTTAACAATCAGACTCAGAAAGGTATTTAAGCTGATCAGATGGGCAATAGGAAACCATTGCAGCTTTCTAGGTAGGAGAGTCATGTTAACATGCTTCTAATGTTACTATTTCATATTGAGTGTTTAACAGGCTCTGACCCTACAATTGGTACTTCATCTGTATTGGTTCTGCTAGTCGAACCATTTAAAAATACCGGTACTTGGACTAACTCCAGATTATAAAATCAAAATCTCTTCCCAAGCCTTGCCCTTGAGACTCCATGCACCACGACATCCAGAATTTAATAGGGCATGTTCTTTGAGGCCTTGCTGGTCCCATATGAACCAGGAGCTGGGCTCTGAGTGGCCTGTATGTTGGTGACAGGAAGAGGGGTAAGAATGTCTGGGACTTGGTGCTGACTACAGAAAGAAGCCACAGAAGAGTAGGAAGGAGCTAGGATGAAGCAGTAAAGAGCTTGCCTGGACAGGCAGGAAGCCAGGAGGTGTGTGGTCTCCTTGTGTCAGATTTCTATACCAACAGCATAGATAACAACTGATGCATAAAACTTCTACAAATTGTAAAGTCTCACCTTGGAACCAGATAGAGCCAAATCCCTGAGGATGTACAGACATGGTCTTGGATGTGGTGTGTTGCCTAACATCAGAAGCATAAGCATTCTTCTCCTTCAGTCCATTCAAAATATAAATTACACTGACAGATGAAGTATCTAAATGCACTGGAAACAAACCACTATGAGGATATATCAGCAGAAACAAGAGACTATAAATTTAGATCTGGAAGGTCATTCAGATGTTGGACCAATCAAATATCAAATGTTTCTCCAGGAAATATGGGACTATGTGAAAAGACCTAATTTATGTTTGATAGATGTACCTGAATGTGATGAAGAGAATGAATCCAAGCTGGGAAATATTCTTCAGCATATTATCCAGGAAAACTTTCCTAACCTGGTAAGGCAGGACAATATTCAACTCCAGGTAATACAGAGAAGACCACAAAGATACTCCTCAAGAAGTGCAATCCCAAGACACATAAGTGTTAGATTCACTAGGGTTGAAATAAAGGAGAAAATTTTAAGGGCAGCCAGAGAGAAAGCTCAGGTAGCCCACAAAAGGAAGCCTATCAGACTCACAGTAGATCTCTCAGCAAAAACTCTACAAACTGGAAGAGAGTGACGGTCAATATTCAACATCCTTAAAGAAAAGAACTTTCAAACCAGAATCTCATATCCAGCCAAACTAAGCTTCATAAGTGAAGGAAAAATTATTTTTTGTGTGTGTGCAAACAAGCAAATACTCAGAGATTTCATCACCATCATGGCCTGCTGTACAAGAGCTTCTGAAAGAAGCACTACATACAGAAAGGAACAACCAGTACCAGTCATCCCAAAAACTTACCCATCAGTACGCTGTATCCAGACCTATCCCACATGCAAGGACACACAAAGACTCAAAACAAAGGAATGGAGGAAGATTCACCAATTAAATGGAGAGCAAAACAAAAACAAACAAAATCAAACAAAACAAAACAAAACAAAAACAAAAACAAACAGGAGTTGTAATTTTAATCTCTGACAAAATAGACTAATAGTAACAAAGACTACAAGAAATAAAGAAGGACATTGCATAATGGTAAAAGGATCAAAGCAACAAGAAGTGCTAATGATCATAAATATATATGTACTCACTACAGGAGTACCCAGATATATAAGACAAGTTCTTAATGATTTATAAAGAGACTTAGACTCCCACACAATAATAGCGGCAGACTTTAACACCACATTGTTAACATTAGACAGATCAACGAGATAGAAAATAAACAAGGATATCTATCTCTTGAATGGAGACCTGGAAATAGTAAACTTAATAAATATTTACAGAATTTTCCACCCCAAATGCATAAAACGTACATTTTTCTCAGTTTCACATTACACCTATTCTAAAAGTGACCACACAATTGGAAGTAAATCATTTTTCAGCAATTGCATAGCATTTCATAGATTTAAATGAAATATTGGTTGGCTGTTTGTTTGTTATTTTCTTCCCTTATTCCTTACTGTCTCCATTGTTAAGCACAATTATTGGCATAAAGAAGTCTTTGATAAGTATTTTTAGATTACATTCTACCCTGGGCAATAGAGCAAGACTCCTGTTATCTCTCCCCCTTTCTTTTCTTCTTTCTTTCTCTCATTCATAAAAAAAAAAAGGAGAGAGAAAATATTCATGAGATAACCAACCTTAATAAATTCAGTAAATATCTGAAACTGATAAATAATTTGCATTCCTACCCTCTAAATTGCTTTCAGTTATAAGTTTATTTTATTTTAAGAGGGCACTATAGGAATAAATGTTCTTTAATAAAATAATAGAAGTATAAATGGAGAGATGGTTCCAAAGGTGAGAAAAGCCTGCATAAAACTTGGCTGTGGCTGGAGTATTGAAGGTACATGAGAAGAAAGAGTCCCATATGACTTTCAAGTTCCTGGTTTGAACAACTGGTGGTGGTAGCACCAATACCCAAGTTACACAAAACCAGAAGAGAATCAGGGTGGGGAAGAATGGCATGCTCAGCTCTGAAATTATTTAGATAAGGGTGTCTCTGGAAGATGTGAGGAAATATTTCAGTAGGCTTAAATAATAAATTTGGTACTTATTTGGGTAATCAGGATTTGAGACCCAAATTCAGAATTTTTAATATAAATATGGATAGTGAAGCTGTGGGACAGTTTCTACAAAAGCAGAATAGATGATGAAAAAACATTACATAATCAATCTATGAAAATTCTCCATAGCCCATTTACCCATGGATCATCCTACACAATTGGGGTCAGGGAAGATGGAGGGTCAAAGAATGCTCTTGCTTTAAAACAGCATTACCTGGGAAGGAAGGAAGTATATCTTGAGAGTTTTGCATATTAAGGTGATGTCCAGATGTTTGACCTATGAAAAAGTAAAGGATATTGAAAGAATCACTTATCATCTCTGGAAAACTTTACCCCAATATGCAAAATGCTCCACACTAAAAATTTCTCCTATATCACTGACTGACTGACATTAAATAATGTTCAAGATGTTCTTTAATTTATAGAGTGGTGAGAGGTATAATATGAAAGAGACAGCAATAAAAAAGGTGTTTATTACTTAAAGGTGAAACAGAAACATCTGCAATGTCTGCTTAGACAGGCATAAACTTTCCCTAACCTTTAGATAAAAAAGGTTTTCACTTTCAAAGAACGGCTCCCTCCATAGTGGCTTTAGAAAGTTGCACTGAGATTAGTGACTGTGAATCCACCAGGACTCTCATCCCCACCATGTGGTCATGAAATTTGGCCAGCTCAGTTCCTGAGCACTGTATTGGGTCTGAAGGGGGCTGTACGTGGAGGCAGTCCAGGCCTCACAACATGAACTGCAACCTGGTAATAGGCAAGTGGGTGATCTTACTCAAAAAAAATATAAGGAGGCAACCGGAGGAAGGAACCCACTAGAAAACTTTATTTTTCTATACATTCAATATGTTCTCTGAGTGTATCAGCATCACTGAAATATATTGTATTGTTTTTCGAGGGGAAAATTTGGAGAAAAGTTATAAAAACTATTTGATTACAAACCTTAAAGCTTCATGGGGTTTTACAACTACTTAAGTGCTTAGAGACCGCTTTCACTAAAAAAACACATAAACAAATCCCCAAACAAATATTATGCCATGACAGGAACACTGGAACCTGCAGTGTGAAGCTTTTCAGATAGTTCTCATGAGCTTCAGCAAATGAACTACAACATACTCAGAACAGGAAATGAGATTTAATCAGAAGAGGGCCACTGAGGATGAAGAAACAGAATCAAAGGAGAGTCAAGGGACATGCAATAGGGGTCCTGTTACAGAAATATGGCCCTGAAGCCAGAGATAAGAAAGTTTTCTGCAACTTAACATGACTAGT